>QRFJ01005411.1:0-42534 GCA_006176705.1 Cocos nucifera | reverse complement strand
AAGAATTAAGATTTATAAAATATGTTAAATCTTAAAAATTAAGAATTTTCATATCTAAGACATTCATTAAAATTAGGTTCGGACCTGGGTAGCTCAATTAGATCTAAGCGGTTGATCAAGACAATCAAGAGTTTGTTAGATGGTATTTGAAGAGCTGCCCGCCCATAAATGTATGCCCATTACACATAAGGAGGCGTAGTTCGTGAACCGATTGAGTTAGTCTAGAATCACACATGCGAAATGACCAAACAGATAGAAAAAGCCACTAATAAGATCAGTCCAAGCTAAAGATCTATAATTTGCTCAAAGTGGGCCAGTGGCGTCTAGAGGTTCTGGATTTTGTAGGCATAATCTCGAGAACAACTTGAGTTCTGGACGAGGTGCTACAAACACAGAGTTTGGTGAATATCTCTACCCAGAGTGCAAAAGCTTCCAGAGCGTAAGGTGGAAGTAGGGTTAAGGAAACAAAACTTCCGCACTAAATTTTCTCATATTCGCGCAGAACTACTCTATGTCGAATGCATTATTACCATAGCAACCAGCATGCGCGAACCCAGAACGCCCTTAGCATGCGGACTAAGATCAAAGCTCGCCACATCGTCCACCGAAGATTGCAGTTAAGCTATCTCAAGAACAGGAAATGCTACAGTATTTTAATTAGGACGGGATCGTCAGGCCAAACAAGTAGTTGAACTTCTATTGAAGCAAAAGAGGCGAAGGAGGAACCAAAAAAACTGAAAGGGAAAAGAAGGCTGGCCGAGCGACCAAGGGTAGCCGTGAACAAATAATCTCACAGGCCCAATAAAAACTAATACATCGTCAGACGTTAGTCGATAATGGCTCCATTCCAAGATAGCTGAACAATAAAGGTGTCCAAGAATAGCATTAGGATTATTAATGAAGGGAAAAAATCTGAAAATCAAAAATCTTTCTTAAGGAGAAAGCGATAAATAGTAAGAAGAAGTAATGAAATACTAATATGGTCTGATGAGCAATGTGAAAGAATACCAACAACATATAGGATAAAATATGAAGCAGTCAGAATACTCTCTTATTATGGAAAAGAGAAGCGGTGTTGATTAGTTATCTACGAGTGTGGGGTGGGGGTAGCAAGAAAATAAGTTCAGAATGAAGAAGAAGGTGGGAAAGGGATTAACAGAAATGGAAAGTCAATACACGAGATCTATACTAGTAAAGACCCTAATTGGGAAGAGTAGCCTCAGGTAGGGTCAGGAAGGAAAATAGAGATTGAGTCTACAAGTATTTCGATTATAGTGAAGACCCCAAGAATTAAGACAAATAACTCAAAAATAAATCTCTAGAAATTTGACGCAAAATGGATGAGAGTACAGATGACCCAGAGACGCAGTGTAACTAAGAGAGTAAGGAATCGATAAGAATAATTAAGTTTAGGATTCATAAATAAAACATGTAAATAAAATCCTAGGATTTTAGAATTTAGAATTTTGCAAAAATTAAGTTTTTGGATTTCTAATTAAGGACGGACACGCAGCACCCCTACACATCATAAGAACATCCCATCGAATGGGAGGAGAGGGCATTTAAACCATACTTTGTTCTTATGATCGGACGGCCAAGGAGAACGCCTTAATCAAAAATATAAAAACTATAAAACTAGTTAGATCTACATCATATATCTCATATATAAAATTAATCTAACTATAAATATGTTTTACATACATCTCATATATCATATCATGCATATTTTTTAGATCTAAATTATCTCATAATTATCTAAAAAATTAAATTTAAATTGATCTTATCAAAATAAATTCTATACTAGATAATTATGCAGAACTATTCTACAACTAGTCTAAACATGCATTCATCATATCTCGTATGAACAAAAATTAAATAACTTTATTTTCTATATTTTAAATCTTATTATAATATTTATAATATTAAAAAATAATAAATAAATTATTTAAAAATTATAACTTAATCAAATTAAATTATGATCATGCAAGACTATACAAAGAACTATTCTATTCTATAACTAGTCATGCATCTTGTAGAACTTAAATTTAAATTATTTAATTATTTAATTTTTTGATTTCAGATCTAATCACATCTCATGTGATTTCTAAAATCATCTAATTATTAGATCAAAATTAAATTAAAATCAGATCTAAATTATTTATAGGAATCTGACTCTGATACCAATTGAAAGAAAAAAATCTATTTTTCGGATCAGGATCGTTCAAATCTGATTTGACCAAGAGGAATATTTCAAAAAATTTTCTTAGATCTAAATAAGATCTAATACTTTTTAGATCTGATTTGATGAATCTAATAAAATAAAATAAATTAAATTAAATTATTTTTAATTTATATATTATTCTTGGGTAATCTTATTATCCTATGATGATCCTACTGATTGCCTGAGGTTCTGGATATAGCCACATAATTATCTGACCTCTACCGATATCCACTCGGACAGGATTTAGATATCTTCTCTTTCTCAATCTTTCCTTCAATGATCAAATTTGGATCTGACCTTGAAGGTCTTCAAAATAACTTTTGAAGATCCGATGTCGTCTCTTGCAGCAGTGCTACCTTGTTCCTTTCTTGTCATCTTTCTCTTGCCTGGATCGCACCAAACTGAAGCCCAAAGTCTCTTGGGCATGGAGAGGAGAGAGAGGATCAGAGGTAGGCATGGAGGAGAGAGGGAGATGGCTATGTTGCATGGGCAAGGGGAGAATCTTTCTAAACCTAGGTGTAGATAGGGTTTATATAGATTCTGCTGCGCCATGCAGTGTCGCATCATCCTAGCCAATCACATCTCTGTTAGATATATGTGCCCTAGAAGCCAGAATTGGCTAACACTTGTAATACACTTCTAGGGGCAAAATTATAATTTTGACTAAAATCAATAAATGGGTTATTTTCTATCACATATGTGTATTTAGTGTCTGTGATACATCCTTTGAGTTAATGGCAATGATAATTCATATTTTCAAGAGTTGAAAATTTAAGACATGAATAATCATTATTAACTCATAAATTGCTCCTGACCATAGGATCATCACGAGGATGGTGATTGATCTAGAAGGTTGGTGTACAATCGCTTCTCTTTAGTAGATGAGTCTTGAGTCTATGGTGTGGAGACACCGAAGCGAGAGTACAGGTACTCGTTAGAGAACGAGGGCACTGAGCGTGACCACCTCGAGTAGTCATTAGGGAGTCTACCTTCTCGTCAATGACTGACTCGATGCTGTAGTAGTGTGTCTGGTTCTTTGACCTGAGGTGCATCGATAGTTCACCTTGAGGGTGTTATAGTTTGACTACACCATTTACTCGGTCTCCTAGCCATATAGAATGGCTATAGCATGTGTAGGAATGGATTCAAGATGGAATCTATCTACCTCTGAGGAGATATGTTGAGAATCAAGTCCAGAATCTATGGCCATGGCAGAGTGAAATAAAAGAAAGATATTTAGATTTTCAAATTGGACTCGAATCGAATGATTACATCATTTACCTAGGGATTTGACGAATTATTAACCCTGTAGATCTGATCCTCAAGATCTGAAGCGGAAGGTTCTGGATCTTAGCCACGCAAGCAGCTCTGATGGGTTGCCACCATATACTGCTAGGTATCACTGGTGGATTTTGGAGCAATTAGAATGATTTAGATGATCGATCATTCTAGCTGTTCGAATCAGAAGAGTTCTGATCCATCGAAAGGAGTTTCGATGATGTCGATGATAGAGATCATGACATATCCCATTACCATACAGAACTGAGTCTAACTTTTCACACAAATAAGGGTTTGAATCTGGTGATCATCAATTGAACTGATCTAGTTCAATTGATCTGAATGAGATTCAATTAGGTTCAAGGAAACTTTTCGTGGCTAGCACTCGATTGAACCTAACGTTCTTCTTTTGCTATCAAGGAAGAGGAGCCTTGGACTGAGGAAAGTTTGTGCTCAATCAGAGGCCTTCATATGGATCTAGAGGTTGTCCAAGTCAGCAGGTTGTCTTATTTATAAGACCTGCCATTTTTGGTCACCTGCCTCTTCTTCAACCAATCACAACCCTTTGTGAAATCAGTCTAAATCTGATTGGTTTAGAGACTGGATTCCTCCTTAGACTAAGACCAGTCAAACTGGATTCTTATAGAACTCTAATTGGATCCTAAAGGGAGGTGGAGTCCTTGTCCAACAAGGACTCCTAGGCGCCTCCTACTTGGGCTCACGACCCTGGCGTGGCCCTTCTCCTTGCCAGGTTTGGCAGGGGGACAGGCCCCCACCAGCTCTCCAATAGGTGCATGACATGTGGTCAAAAGTCAAAGGGTGAATGGTCAACGTTTGACCATCAAAGGTAGACTTTTGACCAAAGTCAAAGAACAAGAAATGGCAGGTGACCAAAAATGGCATGTAATGTCTTACAAATAAGACAACCTATTCTGACTGACAATCCAGTCAGACCTGAAGGCCTGATTGAGAACCCTTTGGCTCAGTCAGGACAACTTATTTATGATAGTAAAAGAAGAACGTTAGGTTCAATCGAGGGCACGCTTGAACCTAATTGAATCTCATTCAGATCAATTGAACTAGATCAGTTCAATTGATGATCACCAGATTCAAACCCTTGTTTGTGTGACCCAGTTTGGTTCAGTTCTGTATGGTAATGGGGTCAGATCTTATCATAAGACATATCGCCTTTCTGGATCAGAACTCTTTGATTTGAATGATGGATCCAAGGAACCTACTCCATCTCCTTTTTTGGATTCCAATTAGAGTTCTTCTAAGAACCAACTTTGACTGGTCTTAGGCATCCTCTAAGGAGGAATCCAGGGGACTCTTTTTCCCACCAATCAGATTTAGATCTGATTTTCACAAAGGGTTGTGATTGGTTGGGAAGAAGAGGAGTTGGATCACAGCTAGTCTATAAATAAGACCCTGTACCCAACTCAGATTGTGACATGAGATTGAAGCTAAGAGTTTCCATACGCCCCAAGGCTGCCTCTCCCCTCCTTCTCCATGCCAAACCACCTTCTCCCCTTGCTCTCCACGTCCAAAAGGAGTTTTGGATTTTTGCTGGTGCGATTCAAGCAAGAGAAAGGCGATTAAAAGCAAGAAGGCTGCGCTGCTGCAAAGGACGACTGCTGATCTTCAAAAGGAGTTTTAAAGATCCTCCAGATCAGATCCAGATCTGATTTTTGGAGATGTGATAGAGAAGAAGAGGATCTCTAGATCCAGCCCGAGTGGATACCGGTAGAGGCCAGGCGCTTGCGTGGCTAGATCCAGAACCTTCCGCTGCAAACAGGATCATCAACAGGGTAATAGGATTACCCAGATCAGGTAAATTAAATTTGATTTAATTTATATTTATTTTATTTTATTTATTAAAATAATAAGAATTAGATCTAAAATATCCCAGATCTAATATAGATCAAAGAGAAAAAATTTTTGAAATATATCTCTTGATCTGATCAGATCTGAACGAACCTGGACCGAGAAATCAGGATTTTCCTTCAACTGGTATCAGAGCCATGGTTCTAAAAATGTTTAGATCTGATTTTAAATTTATTTTAATCATAAAATAATTGATTTTAGATGTCACATGAGATGTGATTAGATCTGAAATCAGAAAAAATTAAAATTAAATGATTTGGATCTAAGATTAGAAAATATGCATGACTAGTTCTAGAATAGAATAGTTCTATAGAATAGTCTTGCATGTTTTTGATTTAATCTGATTAAATTATATTTTAGATCTTTTTATTTACTATTTTTTGATATTATAAGTATTATAATAACATCTGTAAAATAGCAAATAAAATTATTTAATTTTTAAAAATCATATGAGATATGATTGATGCATGTCTAGACTAGTTGTAGAATAGTTCTACATAATTGTCTAGATTAGAATTTATTTTGATTAGATCAATTTAAATCTAATTTTTTAGATTATTATGAGATAATTTAGATCTAAAAATATGCATGATTCGATACATGAGATGTATGCAAAATATGCCATGATTAGATCTACTTTGTATATGAGATATATGATATAGATCTGATACTATTTTGTAGTATTGAATGTTCCTGATTAAGGCGTTCCTCTTGGCCGTCCGATCATAAGAACGAAGAAGGGTTTAAAGGCCCTCTCTTTCCATTCGATGGGGTGTTCTTATGATGTGTAGGGGTGCTGCGTGTTCGTCCTTAATCAGAAACCCAAAACTTACTTTCTGCAAAACCCTAGATCCTGAAACCCTAGGATTTATTGTGCATATTTTATTTATGAACCCTACTTAATTAAGAATTAAGTTTATGAAATATTAATTAGGATCTAAAATTGAGAATTTTCAGATCTAAGACATATTCATAATACTGGGTTCGGGCTTGGGTAGCTCAATTAGGTCTAAGCGGTTGATCAAACCGAATCAAGAGTTGGTTAGATGGGATCAACAATGCTTAAATTGACCAGCCTAATAGGATTAAGTCTGGGTCAAGATCGAGTCACGATCAAGCAAGACCTAATTAGGCTCAGAGGTTAGAGTCTGGATTGTAGGCTAACCCAATTGGTTCTGACTCAACAATTTGGTGTCTAAGGTAAGTTTGGCACATACGACCGACTGGTTTTTAATTGGAAGCTACTCGACCTGAATGCATTCTTGTATGAGTTAATGGCATATTCCTTCCACCGGTCTCACTTACCTGGCCATATCTGTTGACACAGTTCTGATCTGAGGTGGTCAATAATCCGAGCTAACCCATGCCACTAGGTTAGTCATAATTGTTATGACTAAGCCAAGTCTAGTTTAATGAGACCTGAATCAATTCTTCCCTAAGAAAAGATTAAGTCTGAGGTCTTCCACCATTGTAGATGTGCGGGCCCTTTCCGGGGTTGATTGTTCTCGACTGGATACAGTGGCTCAGTTGCACCGGGAAGATGCAACCATGTCTATTAGGCATTGGATGCTATGGGCTGGAGGATGAGTTGGGCTCAATATTTCCGGATACGGTGAGAGACTCAATTAGGAACCCAGTCTATGCAAATGGTGGGTCTGACTTAACTAAGGAGTGGATCAATATTTCGGATACGGTGAGATTCATGAATTAGAGACCCAGTTGGATGCACCATGATTAGAGAATCATTGAACAAGAGTTGTTCACTCATTGGCTAACCCATCACCAATAACTGTTAGGTGAGGTGATGAGTCAGTTGGTGAGACCGCACCACCCACTAGAAATCATTAATCGTGGAGATTTTTCGCATCTCTACAGAGGGAGTGTAGGGATCCGAGAAAATAGTGGGAGCTAATTTGTTTAAAAATAAAATTTCTAAATAAATTGGTCAAGTCAAAATTACAATATCTAACTAGAATCTTTGACTCTCTACAGAAAAATGTCTGCGTCCAACCCATTGGCACGTATCCTAGACACACATAGACTGACCGGATCTAATTATAAAGATTGGCTCAGGAACTACAAAATTATTTTGGGTTCTGAGAAGTTAACCCATGTTTTGGACCAGGACCCTCCCACCTTACCAGCCCGTCCATCTGTTGAACAGAGAGCGTCTCTGGAAAAATGGATAGACGAAGATAATAAGGCCAAATATTACATGTTGGGCTCGATGTCTGATGAGCTCCAGCGCCAACATGAGGATATCGGGACTGCACGCCAAATGTTGGCTCACCTGCAGGAGATGTTTGGTGAACAGAGTCGCGCAGCCAAATATCAAGTCATGAAATGACTTTTTAAGGCTAAGATGTGTGATGGACAGTCAGTCCAAGATCACTGTCTGACAATGATCAAGGACATGGAAGAGCTTGAGAAGCTCGGTGTGAAGTTAGACTTGGACCTGCAGAACGATATTATTCTGCAATCCTTGACTGATGCATATGGGCAATTCATCATGAATTACCACATGCATAAACTTCAAAATTCCTTGGCCGAATTAATGAATATGCTGGTTACCGCTGAGCTTTCTATGAAAGGTTCTAAAGGCTCAGTTCTTGCTATGGAACGGACTTCTTCCAAAAGAAAGTCTTCTGGAAAGAAAAAGAAGTCTGTGAAAAAGCAAAAGGTGGAAGGATCAAAGAAGAAGAAGGCAGAGCCGAAGAAGAAGGCCGATGTCAAAGGAAAGTGTTTCCATTGCAACAGCGACGGCCATTGAAAGTAAAACTGCCCTACTTATCTGGCCACCCTGAAGAATAAGAAGGAAGGTCCTTCTGGAGGTATGCTCGTTATTGAGTCTAACCTTACGATTTCTTCTACATCCAGTTGGGTGCTTGACTCTGGTTCTATTGCTCATCTGTGCACTTCTATGCAGGGTCTTGAGGATAGCAGGAGGCTGAGGGATGGAGATATGATCCTACGCATTGGTAATGGAGCAAGAGTTGCTGCAGTAGCCGTGGGAACATACCCTCTTCGATTACCATCTGGTTTAGACTTAGTTTTGAAAGACTGTTATTTTGTGCCTGCAGCTAGCAGGAATTTGATTTCTGTTTCATGCTTAGCATAAGAAGGTTATGTGATCACCTTCTTTAAGGACCATTGTAACATCCTTTATGAAAGAAATAAAATTGCAAATGGTTTCCTTATTAATGGTCTTTATCAGCTACATATTGATGTACCTGTTTTAACTATCGAGCAAAACGTGAATGCCAAACGACCTAGGGATAGTCTAAACGATAGATATCTATGGCACCTGAGATTAGGTCATATAGTAGAAGATAGGATCAACAAATTAGAGAAAAATGAGCTATTGAGTCCATTGACTTCCGAGTCATATCCAACTTGTGAATCCTATCTTTAGGGCAAAATGACTAAACTCTCTTTTATAGGACATGGGGAAAGGGCCACAGATCTTCTTGCCCTAGTACATGCTGATGTGTGTGGCCCATTTGATGTGCCAGCTAGAGGTAATTTTGTCTACTTCATTACCTTTATCGATGATCTGTCTAGGTATGGGTATGTGTATCTTATGAGACACAAGTCTGAAGCTTTTGAAAAGTTCAAAGAATTCAGACATGAAGTAGAAAAACAAACAGAAAAATCCATTAAGGTTCTTCGATCAGATCGAGGAGGTGAATACCTTAGCCGGGAATTCCTAGACTATCTAAAGAAAAATGGCATAGTCTCTCAATGGACTCCACCAGGAACACCTCAACTCAATGGGGTTTCAGAATGGAGAAATCGGACTCTATTGGATATGGTTCGATCCATGATGAGCTTCACAGACCTCCCTGATTTTCTTTGGGGACACTCATTGTTAACTTCAATCTATCTACTGAATAGGGTTCCCTCTAAAACCATTCCTACCACACCGTATGAGATATGGCACGGTAAGAAACCAAGTCTGAGTCATCTCAGAATTTGGGGTTGTCCAGCTCATGTCAAAAGACAACAAGCGGACAAGTTAGAGTTTAGGTCCTTTAGAGCTCGATTCATAGGATATCCTAAAGAGTCATTAGGATACTATTTCTACATTCCAGAAGACCACAATATGATTGTGAGTCGACATGCCATCTTTCTTGAAAAATAGTTTATTCAAGACAGCGGCATTGGAAAATAGATCAAGCTTGATGAGAAAGTTTCACAAGTGGAACGAGCTAAGGACCAAGTGGAACCTAATCAGTTTGAGCCAATAAGAACACTACCTCTTCCACCTCGTAGATCGGAAAGAGTTTTCCATCCCCCTGAGAGATACTTAGGTATTATTTCAGAGGAAGTAGAGGAAATGTTCCTCGTTGGTAATGGTGCTCATGGTGATGATCCCAAAACCTACAACGAGGCGATATCAGATATCGACTCCGAGAAATGGCTAGAGGCAATGCAGTCAGAAATTGACTCGATGCACTCAAACCAAGTCTGGACCTTGGTAGATCCACCAGAAGGTATAGTACCTATTGGGTGTAAATGGATCTTCAAGAGAAAGATTGGTGCAGATGGGAATGTGGAGACATTCAAGGCTAGACTAGTGGCAAAAGGTTATAGTCAATGCGAAGGCATTGACTATCAGGATACCTTTTTCCCAGTGGCTATGCTAAAATCCATCCGCACATTGCTTGCCGTTGCAGCCTATTTCGATTATGAAATATGGCAAATGGACGTGAAAACGGCATTCCTAAATGGATATCTTGAGGAAGATATCTATATGGAACAGCCATTAGGTTTCACATCCAGTGATACTGATCACAAGGTTTGCAAGCTGCAAAGGTCCATATATGGACTTAAGCAAGCATCTCGGAGCTGGAACACTCGTTTCAATGATGTGATCAAAAAGTTTGGTTTCATCAAAAATGAAGAGGAACCATGTGTTTTCAAAAAGGTCAGTGGGAGCGCTGTTGTCTTCCTCGTATTGTACGTGGATGACATCCTCCTTATTGGGAATGATATTCCCATGTTGACGATAGTCAAAATATGGTTGTCCAAGGAATTCTCCATGAAAGACCTAGGTGAAGCATCCTTTATTCTAGGAATTAAGGTCTATAGGGATAGACCGAATAGGATGCTAGGACTTTCACAGAAGATGTACATAGAGAAAGTACTAAAGAGGTTTAGTATGGAAAACTCTAAGAGGGGATTAATACCCTTCAGACATGGTATTCATCTTTCCAAGAAGATGTGTCCTAGCATACCTGAGGAAATAGAACGCATGAGCGAGATCCCTTATGCTTCTGCAATAGGGAGCTTCATGTATGCCATGCTATGTACACGACCTGATATAGCCCATGCTGTGAGTGTCACAAACAGATATCAGTCAAATCCAGGTGAAGAACACTGGACTTCTTGAAATGTATCCTTAAGTACTTGAGAAGAACTAAGGATACAATGTTGGTCTTTGGTAATGGAGAACTCCAAGTCTAGGGATACACAGACTCAGATTTCATGTCTAATATAGATGATCGAAAGTTGACATCTGGCAGACTCTTTGTATGCAACGATGGTGCTGTCAGCTGGAAGAGTTCCAAGCAAATGGTGATACCATCCCATCCATGATTACCTCGAGAAGGGTTACGTCGAGGTCAAGAGAATCGACTCCGCAGATAATGTGGCAGACCCACTTACAAAGCCATTGGGCCAGCAGAAGTTCGAAGCCCACCTTGAGAAGATGGGACTTAGACTTGTAGCCAATTGGCTTTAGGATAAGTGGGAGATTATTAGATATATGTGCCCTAGAAGTCAGAATTGGCTGATACTTGTAATACACTTCTAGGGGCAAAATTATAATTTTTACTAAAATCAATAAATGGGTTAGTTTCTATCACATATGTGTATTTAGTGTCTGTGATACATCCTTTGAGTTAATGGCAATGATAATTCATATTTTCAAGAGTTGAAAATTTAAGACATGAATAATCATTATTAACTCATAAATTGCTTCTGACCATAGGATCATCACGAGGATGGTGATTGATCCGAAAGGTTGGTGTACAATCGCTTCTCTTTAGTAGATGAGTCTTGAGTCTACGGTGTGGAGACACCGGAGTGAGAGTATAGGTACTCGTTAGAGAATGAGGGCACTAGCGTGACCACCTCGAGTAGTCATCAGGGAGTCTACCTTCTCGTCAATGACTGACTCGATGCTGCAGTAGTGTGTCTGGTTCTTTGACCTGAGGTGCATCGGCAGTTCACCTTGAGGGTGTTATAGTTTGACTACACCATTACTCGGTCTCCTAGCCATATGGAACCCTGAGGTGTATGTTGGCTATAGCATGTTCATTGTAGGAATTGGATGGCATCAAGATGGAATCTATCTACCTCGGTGGTAGAGGAGCAGCCCTATGATAATCATGAGAATCAAGTCCAGAAGCCCATAGCCATGGCAGAGTGAAATAATAGAAAGAGTTTCTATTTATATTTTCACATTGGACTCGAATCGAATGATTAGATCATATGACAGAGACTAGGGTTTGACGAGTTTTCCTTAACCCTAATCTGATCGGGGCTCAAGATAGAAGAACTGAATCACACAGGTAGCTGCACCAAGAGGTTCGCATTCAGCTCTGATGGGTTGCCACCATATACTGCTAGGTGTCACTAGTGGATTTTGGGAGCAATTAGAATGATTTAGATGATCGATCATTCTAGCTATTCGAATCAGAAGAGTTCTGATCCATCGAAAGGAGTTTCGATGATGTCGATGATAGAGATCATGACATATCCCATTACCATATAGAACTGAACCTAACTGGGTCACACAAACAAGGGTTTGAATCTGGTGATCATCAATTGAACTGATCTAGTTCAATTGATCTGAATGAGATTCAATTAGGTTCAAGGAAATCGTGCTAGCACTCGATTGAACCTAATGTTCTTCTTTTGCTATCATAAATAAGTTGTCCTGTCTGAGCCAAAGAAGTTTGTGCTCAATCAGAGACCTTCATATGGTCTGACTGGAGGTTGTCCAAGTCAGAATAGGTTATCTTATTTTATAAGACATTACCTACCATTTTTGGTCACCTTCCATTTCTTGTTCTTTGACTTTGGTCAAAAGTCTACCTTTGACTGGTCAAACATTGACCATTGACACTTTGACTTTTGACCACATGTCATGCACCTATTGGAGAGCTGGTGGGGGCCTGTCCCCCTGCCAGAACCTGGCAAGGAGAAGGGCGCACGCCACCCTAGGCGTGTGCCCAAGTTGGAGGCGCCTAGGAGTCCTTGTTGGACAAGGACTCCATCTCCTTTTTGGATTCCAATTAGAGTTCTTCTAAGAACCAACTTTGACTGGTCTTAGGCACCCTCTAAGGAGGAATCCAGGGGACTCTATTCCCACCAATTAGATTTAGATTTGATTTCACAAAGGGTTGTGATTGGTTGGGAAGAAGAGGAGTTGGATCACAGCTAGTCTATAAATAAGACCCTGTACCCAACTCAGATTGTGACATGAGATTGAAGCTAAGAGTTTCCATACGCCCCAAGGCTGCCTCTCCCCTCCTTCTCCATGCCAAACCACCTTCTCCCCTTGCTCTCCACGTCCAAAAGGAGTTTTGAATTTTTGCTGGTGCGATTCAAGCAAGAGAAAGGCGATCAAAAGCAAGAAGGCTGTACTGCTGCAAAGGACGACTGCTGATCTTCAAAAGAAGTTTTGAAGATCCTTAGATCAGATCCAGATTTGATTTTTGGAGACGTGATAGAGAAGAAGAGGATCTCCAGATCCAGCCCGAGTGGATACTGGTAGAGGCCAGGCGCTTGCGTGGCTAGATCCAAAAGCTTCCGCTGCAAACAGGATCATCAACAGGGTAATAGGATTACCTAGATCAGGTAAATTAAATTTGATTTAATTTATTTTTATTTTATTTTATTTATTAAAATAATAAGAATCATATCTAAAACATCCCAGATCTGATACAAATCAAAGAAAATTTTTTTTGAAATATATCTCTTGATCTGATCAGATCTAAACGAACCTGGACCGGGAAATCAGGATTTTCCTTCAATCTCTTCGTGCAATCAGATCTAAATTTGATTGATGGGATAACATCATCTGATCTAATCAAATGAGAGCCCCTCTCTAACATCCTTAGGTGGCACCAAGATTGGTTGAAGTAGAGTCTTAGGTGCCACCTAAGTTTATTCCATGAAGCAACCTAGAGTCCCATCTATGTGGGACTCCAGGCATCATTATCCTTAGGCACACGCCTCCTTAGGCATGCACCCCCTTCTTTCCTCTTTTTAGTAGGAGGACAAACCCCCATCTGCTCTTCTGTGGGTGCATGATACATGGACAGATGTCTAAGTATCAAAGATCAACGTTTGACCAAAGTCAAAAGACAAGAATTAGCAGATGACGAAAAATGGTAGATGTTGTCTCAAATTTATCTCATAAATTAAGATAATTCTTTTCTGACCTGGACAAGCTCCAGTTAGATCAAGTAAAGATACCTGAGTGAGTTCAAACATATTTGGCTCAGTTCGAGACAACATTTAATGATTGTTGAAGGAGAACTTTAGGCTCAATCATGTGCTAGCATGATTTTTTTGAATCTAATTAAATCTAATTCAAATCAATTGAACTGGATTAGTTCAATTGATGATATCTAGATCCAAATTCTTATTTGTGTGATCTAGTTAGGTTCAATTCTATATGGATAAGTGAGATATATCGCGATCTCTATCATCGACATCATCGAAATACCTTCCAATTGATCAGAATTTTTTTGATTTAGACAACTAGAATGATCGATCATCCAAATAATTCTAATTGCTCCCAAAATCCACCAGTGATACCTAGCAGTATATGATGGTAATCCATCAGAACTAAAAATGAACCTCTCGATGCAGTTACATGTGTGATTAAGTTCTTCTATCTTGAGCCCTGATTGATTTAGGGTTAAGGTGAACTCGTCAAACCCTAATTTTCATCATATGAATTAATCATTCGATTCAAATCCAATGTGAAAATCTTAATAGAAACTCTTTCTATTATTTTACTCTGCCATGGCCATGGGCTTATAGATTTGATTTTCGTGATCATCATAGGGCTACTCTTCATCTATCGAGGTAAGATAGATTTTCTCTTGGTGCAATCTAATTTCCTACAATGAACATGCTATAGTTAACATACACCTCAAGGATTTTGAATGGCTAGGAGATCGAGTCATGGTGTTAGTCAAACTATAACACCCTCAAGGTGAACTACCGATGCACCTCAGGTCAAAGAATCAGACACACCACTGCAGCTTCGAGCTAAGTCATTGGATGAGAAGATAGACTTTCTAATGACTGCTCGAGGTGGTCACGCTCAGTGTCCTCGTTCTCTAACGAGTACCTATACTCTTCGCTCTGGATGTCTCTATACCGTAGATTCAAGATTCATCTACTATAAAAAAGTGATTGTACACCAACCTTCCGGATCAATCACCATTCCTCATGATGATCCTATGGTTCGAGAGCATTTTATGAGTTAATAATAAAAATTCATGTCTTAAATTTTTCAACTCTTGAAAATAAGAATTATCATTGTCATTAACTCAAGGGATGTATCACAGACACTAAATACACATTATGATAGAAAATAATTCTATTTTATTATTTATAGTCAAAATTATAATTTTGCTCTTAGAAGTGTATAATAAGTGTCAGTCAATTTTGGCTTCTAGGACACACATATCTAACAATCCTATCATCCTTCCTCCAATGTTCGAACAAAGAAGAAAGAAAGAAGAAGGAGAAAGAAAGAAAAAAAAGGAAGAAATAGAGAAGCTGTCCTCTTCTCTCTTTTATGACTCTCTCTATCCTCTCTCTTTCTCTTTCTAAGCTGATTGAGGATCCAATTGAAAGTCCTATTTGATCCAAGCTGACCCGATGAAAAGGCCTTGAACTGCTCTGATACCTCGACAACATGTCGACCCCACCTCGGCTTTTATTGGAAACCCCTAGAATTTGGTTACCGTTGATCATTATTGAATTATCTAAACCATGATTGATTATGACTAGTTGAAGTTCATCTTGATTGGATTGACCCTGGTTAGTCGAGCACCACTGCCTCGTCAGTCTTGTCCTTCACCAAGCTCTAGATTGCAAAATTTTAACCCAATCTCAGTTCTCTTAAGTTTCCGACATTGTTGATGATAGATTCTAATTATTATAAATAGGTTCGATTGGTTCGTATAATTGAACTTTGAAAGTTTAAAGTGAAAGAGGTAAGTAATCCTATACTTCTTACTTATTTTTGAATTATCAATTATTTTATCATAAAAAAATTATTCGATATTCTCTTAAAATAAGGATTGAGCATATGATATTATGAAACTCATGATTTATTATGAAATAATAGTTCCTTGATTATTTTAATGATTGTTCTACTGTGAAACATTATTCATGGATAATAAATCCTATAAAATTATGTAATGTCTTGTATATGCTTGATTTAAAGAAAGCATGATTCAATAAATATATAATTTAAGAATACTTATTTTAAAAAATATAGAAATAGACTCTCAGATGGTTGTATATAATCCTTAAAAGTAGAGTAGATCAATATCCAGAGCTAGCATCCATATGATCTTGCCAAGTCGATAATAGTAGTTGGCATATGATCCTTTTAGCAGTTAATAACGTTGGCATATGATCCTACCAATAGATAATAGTAGTTGGTATAGTAACCTTAGCATTTAGTTTGAGAGAATTATTAAGAATAATAATGTGGCAAAATAATAAATAATTTATGACTTTATTTATAAAGTTAGTATAATTTATGAATTTGTTTATAATGTACATTGGAAACCATGTTTATGTAATTTGCATGATTTATGTATATGTAAGAGCATAATTCATGTATGGTATATTGTCATTGAAAAAATGAAAAAAATTATCTTTTAATAATAATCATCTTCTTTAAATGATTTATTAATATATGTACAAATTTATATTTGATTCGGTATGGTGGTGTAAGATTTACTTACTGAGCTAGTGTAGCTCATATCTTTTTTTCTAGATGAATAAGGTTAGAAATGAAGCATGATCCAGGCTTGTAGTCTATGCTAGCAACCTTGGAGATTTTGTAGCAGAAATTTTAGTTCTTAAATTGATTAACAATTTATTATTAGCAACTTTCTGAATCTTAAGGATATGGGTTTTGGTATTTTATTTTGGATTTAGTCGCTCTGGAACCAATATTTATTTAATTATTCAATGGATAATAGATTTGGATGTCATTTTATCTAAAACTATGATTAGTTGACTTCATATTATCATGGGCTGTATCCCTCGGTAGCTTAATTTTGTTATGTTTCAGATTTGAGATGTGACATTTTATAGTATCAAAGTAATAGTAGAAAATTAGGCTTAGATTTATAATTTATAGGATTAATAGAATAGTACTAAGTTCTACTAGATCATAGTTCTGATATTAAAACTAAGATCCTTATTGAGAATGAAGATACAAGTTAAGTTTCGAGGATAAATTTTAAAAAAATATATTTGATTACCGGCTATTAGGGCTCAGGACTGCTAAAAGGAGTCTTCTTTTTCCTCATCTCCTATTCTTTCACTAGATTCACTGCAAGGGCCTATAAAGTGATAAGACCCTCTTTATATCTTTTTTGATCTTAAATGAACTAGAAATCAGGGTTAGAAAGCTGACTGCATGCCATCCACTTGTAGTCTCCATGCTAGCCACATCCTTGGAGATTTTGTAGCAGACCACATTTTAGTTCTCCCACTACTGGACCATTGGACCATTACCCTCCCATCCTTCCTCCCAAGTTAAAAAAAATAAAGAAAGGAATGAAAATAAAAAGAAGTTGGCTCTCTCCTCTCTCTTTCATGACTCTCTATACCCACTCTCTTTCTCTAAGCTGATCGAGGATTCAATTCAAAGTCCTATTTGATTTAAGTTGACCCGATGAGAAGGTTTTGAGTCACCTTAGTACCTAGGCAATATGTTGATCGCATCTTGGCTTTTATCGAGAACCTCTAAAATTTACTTAGCATTGATTGTTATTGAATCGTCTAAACTATAATTGATCATAATTAGTTGAGTTCATCTTAATCGGATCGATCCAGTTAGTTGAGCACTAATGCCTAGTAAACCTTATTCTTCCCCAACTCTGGATTGTACAATTTTAACCTGATCTCAATTCTCTTGAGTTTCAATATTGTTGATGATAGAATTCTAATTGTTATGAATAGATTTGGTTGGTTTGCATAATTGAACTTTAAAGGATATAAAGTAAAAGAAGTAATCCTAACATCTCTTACTTGTTTTTGAATTATCGATCATTTTATCATAAAAAAATTATTCTATATTTTCTTAAAATAAGGATCGAGCATATAATATTATGAAACTCATGATTTGTTATGAAATAGTGATTTCTTGATTATTTTAATACTAATGACTTGTTTATGAAATATAAACTTTATAATATAAAATTTATATTTTTGTTTTGAAAAGGAGGATTGTATGATTGTTCTACTATAAAAGATTATTTATGCACTATAAATCCTATAAAATTATCTAATGCCTTATGTATGCTTGATTTAAGAAAGTATGATTCAATAAAATATGATTTAAGAATACTTGTTTTAAGAAATATAGAAAAAGTCTCTCATATAACTATGTATGGCCCATAAAAGTGGAGAAGATCGAAATCTGGAGTTAGCATCTATACGATTTCATCAACGGATGATAGTAGTCGGCATACGACCCTTCCAGTAGATAATAGTAGTTAGTGTATGACCCTGTTAATGGATAGTAATAGTTGATATTTTATCGATTACAGTCATATCATGAGTATAATAATGACCTTAGCATTTAGTCTGAGAGAATTATTAAAAATAATGATGTGGCAAAATAACAGATGATTTATGATTTTATCTATAAAGATAGTATGATTTATAAATTTATTTATATTGTATATTGAAAAACATGTTTATGTGATTTGCATAATTTATGTATATGCAAGAGCATGATTCATTGATATATTGTTATCATAAAAAGTTTTATCTCCTAATGATCATCATCTTTTCTAAATGATTTATTGATGCATATACAAACTTATGTTTGATCTAGAAAGATAGTATAAAATTTACTTATTAAGTTGGTGTAGCTTATTTTTTTTTCATTCATCCAGACGAATAAGATTAGAAACAAAGGATGATCTAGGCTTAGAGTCTTTGCTAGCAAGCTTAGAGATTTTGTAGCTTAAATTTTAGTTCTTAAATTGATTAAGAATTTGTTGTTACTTTCTAAATTTTAAGGATATGTGTTCTGGTATTTTATTTTGGATTTAGTCACTCTGAATCGATATTTACTTAATTATTCGATGGATAATGGATTTGGGTTTTTATTTTATCTGAAACTATGATTGGTTGCTTTATGTTATCATGGGCTATCTCTCAGTAGTATGGCCATGTTACGTTCTAGATTTTGAATGTGGCACATAATAAGATAGATATAGTATTTGCGAGTGTGCCATAAGCTTGGACAACAGCCTAGTTTGAAGATACCATTAGCGGAGGTTCCAATTGCAAGTAAAGGAAGCTGTACAGCAGCACTCTCAGAACCATCTTGAATCGGATGGTTCGGGGCATGCCGAACCAGATGATTCGAAGCATGCCGAACCGAACGGTTTGAGGCGTGCCGAACCTGACCGGTGGAGAATCGAGATGGTTTCCGATGGAGAAAACGATACAAGCCGATGCTGAAGATGAAAGAGAGAAAAATAGAGATGGAGAGAGAGGAGAAGAGGGGAGCCCACCGAAAGCTGGCGGTGGCCCTCTACAATCGTCGGAGGGTGGTGACGGCCCTATGCCGCTGTCGAAGGACGGCAGAGATAGCCTGGCGGAGCTATGGTTGCGGAATAGGGACGCCGCCCCTATTCCTTCATCATTTTTTTTAAAGGCCAGTGAATAATGAAGCCTGGCAATCGATTTGCCGGCTTCACTTTTTTTTTGTTTATAAAAAAAATTCGTGAAATAGGGCTAATCACCTTTGTTTCACGCCATGGAGCCACAGGCGGCATTTACGCCACCCGACGGTCGGCCGAAAGCCATCCGACCGCCTCTCCAGTGGATTCCTTTCTCTCTTTCTCTTCCACTCTTTTTCTTTCTCTTTTTTTCTTCCCTCTGTTGGTTCATGCTGATTCGATCCGATACGGAACCGTATCGGACCGTGCCGCAAGCCGACTGAAATGGCCACTGGTATTGGAACTGAGAATCTTCCTGTAGAGTCTGAGGTATAATAAGAGGAATAAATACAACCAAACTGAAACTAAATAGTAGGAATCTACCAACATGACTATATGTGGTAAACTGAAGTAGATAAAAGCAGCAACCAAACTGAAACTAAATAATAGGAATCTACCAACATGACTATATGCGGTAAATTGAAGTAGATAAAAGCAGTAGGTGCCGAACCATAGGAACTCTAAGGGGACTAACAGAGGTCTGTAAACAATAAAAAGTAGCACTGTAGTAAATATTGATTAATACCTTATAAATAGTTGGCCTAAGAAGTGTTTGTGACAACTATTAGCCAACAAAAACAAGGCAGCTAGAGCAAGGTAATGAAAAACACTAAGGCTAAATAGATTACCCATACCTAGAATAATGAGTTTGTAGTGCATCAGCTACCAAGATATGAGCTATTTGAAGATGAAGAGTGTACCTGTATGAAATAAGAAATCATCTTATAGTGCTTGAGTAGCTACCCATTCGATGCTTGATTATTTTCTCTACAAATTATATATGTTACATTGACCACAAATCCAGGTTGGATCCACATTTGGAGGTCCTTCAGACAAGGTGAATCTTCCATCCTGCCATCAGTGGTGGATGGCCATAAAACAACCACAAAGGAATCTCCTTGGAGCCAAACTTGTGGATGGGCGAAGGAGGATATGGTAGTTTTAATCGAAGCCCCTAGTAGCTCCACATGAGGCATGGAATAGAAAAGTATACATTTACCTCTTACCAATAGCACACACCCTCATGATCATGAAGGACAAAACCAGATGTAGCTGAGCCAAGTGTCATAAGGTAGTAAAAAACATATACATACATATGCATTTGAATCCATGCATATCTTCTTTATGTTTAATTGTGTATGAACTTTAATTGCTTTTGACTAGATTAACCATGAAAGGAAAAAGGATTTTGATTAGAATTGATTATAATACAATAACACGCCAAATGATTTTAGTAAAGCCCACTATATCCAAGTTAAATCTTGTTGTCTATGATTTTAGTGGTGTATGCTCCTCCTCTTATTTTTTCTAGTTAAAAAGTAAATGGTGAATTTTTTGGGGAGTGATGAGGCTTGTTGGTTAAGTCATGCTTTGTGATGCTGTGGGATCGTGCCACATTTTTTCCTTCAAATAATCAAGGTAATTATATGGTTTTGTGAGGGTTACTTGCATGGTTTCACTGCATGCATGTGATCCTCATACTTCACTTTTGTCCATAAGTGAGACCTTTCCTTCGTCCCCCTCTCTCCCCCACAAACAACACATTGACAAACATTTAGTTCCTCATTGATCGCTGCAGTACCACCACCCCACCAAGTTCATGCACAAACAAGGCAAAAAAAACACGTCGGCAACAATATCCTTTCAAGATTTTTATCCCAAAAAATAAGATTATTTCAAGATTTATACTATTGATATTTTGGTTACTTTTTTTTTTTTAAACATGTGCGAAAAAGATTAGGCTATCTATTAGAAAAATAATTGGTTTAGCAGAAAACTATATTTATGGATGCATGTACATCATAAATATAAGAATCCATGCATATGCACATGAAAGAGACATTGCATTTAAATGCATACATGCATATGACCACGTATAAATTTATACATGCATTGCTGCTTAGCATGTCTGATCGATGTGGTTTATTTGAGAGAAAAGAGCAATTGATGGATGGCTGTAATGCATTAATCATGACTTTTGGAGTATATTGGATGATGCTTCCAATTTTATCGATATATTTGTATCTCTTTCTCTTTCATTTATTGGAGAGTGAATTTGGAGGTGCCGATGTTTTACTAAAATAAAAGCTTCTTTATGCTAGAGAAGTGATGCATGGCCTATGTTGGTGTTATAAACACTTGAATTTTGAGGTCCAAGAAGACCGTACAATGATTGGAGGTAATGGCTAACATAGATTGGCTTTTGGTACCAAACTAAGAATTAATGCAGCAATATCAGTTTATGCAGGATTGTTCCAAGTCTAGAATAGATTAGTCACACTAAGAGAATTTTACTAAGATATCAAAGTTGATATTTTGTGGAAGAAAATTGGACATATCAGAGAGGAATGAATTGGTTCAAACAGATGAGTCCTTCTTGGGATATAATTTATCTAATTCTTTACACTTCCATATTAAAACCTTAGTGGAGAATTAATAGATGACCCGAAGAACAAAGAACCATGATTTTGTTTTGTCAAATACTGGACAACAAAATTGGATCTCAAGCAAAAAAAAGCGGTATTATTACATGTCCCGTAAGAGTATCCTAGAAGTGCTTTTGCACTAAAACTACTGAAATCAATACAATAGTACTTGGGAGTCCCAATATCTAGAAGAAGGCTAACTACAATTGGTTGAAGCTCCTTGAAATAGATAGTTCATGATAGATTAGAGGGATGGAAAATGAGATTGCGCTCAATCGTGGATCGGGTCACTCTCATCAAGTCAGTACTTTGCACCATCCCGATGTACCTCATGTACAATACTTGCCTACCCAAATCGGTCATTAGCAGGATGGAGCTAATCATCAGGAACTTCTTATGGAAACTTCTTGGGAGAAGGTTTGCCGGCACATCCAGGAAAAGGGTTTAGGCATACCTTCGCTAATGTAAAAGAATCAAGCATTTGTAACCAAGCATGCAGCCAAGTTTATGAGGGAGCTGGAGAATATGTGGAATACATTGATGAGATCAAAGTATGGTACCAATTAGCTCTTTTCTTGTTAACCCCGAGACATGCTAGTTCTATTTATGGAGAGCCATGTTTGCCAATACTCCTATTGTGCTGGCTCATATCAGATGGACCATGGGAGATTGTAGGTCCATAAGGATGCCAATTAATACATGGATTTTTGACACCCCTCTGTATTTGAAGTCCACCACCTTCAATGTCAATCCATTAGAGAACCTTGTTGTCAATGATTCTGATAATTGAAGGAGAGAAAGAGTTGGAATACCAGCACTATACAATGTTTATTTGATGACAACCCAGCTGATAGCGTACTCTCCACTTCTATTTCCAGGTGTGATACTCCTAATAATCTTGCTTGGGATCCATTTCTTTCACTCAGAGTTAGAGCAGGAGACCTTTATAAACTTTACAACCCAAGTCCAATGGAAGAGAGGAATAGTGCTTGGGTGTGCAAGTTTGGGACTCATTCCAAGAGTTTGAGACATTGGCAATCATGGTTGGGTTGGACCCAGAGTTCAAGACATTGACAGACATAGTGGGGCTTGACCAAGAGTTCAAGATATTGGCAAACATGGTGGGGCTTGATTTATTATCAGAGGCCTAAGGTCCTCATTTGTGGCGGTGGATGATTTCATTATTTATGATGCTTTTGTTCCTATTACTGAATCAAGAAGGGCATGGGAGGGTATCAAACATATGCGACCACGATCTTAGGGGCCGCCACAGTTTTGGAGAGAGACTTTAGTGCAGTGGTGGATTATATGAGAAGGCAGCATTGTTTGGTTAGTACCTGCCTACTTCTGATAGATATTTGGGGCATGATTGATGATTTGATCAAATTCAAGATGATCCTTGTCTTCAAAGAGATAAATGGTGCTGCAGATTGAGTGGCCTCCTATGTGATCAGGCAATATTGTGGACATTCTATGGAGGAATTTATTTGCTGTTTCTATTTAAGTTTGGGATATTTTATACTCAAACTCTTTTGGGTATATATATATATATATATATATATATATATATATATATATATATATATATATATACTAGGGTGAGATAGGACACATGTTTAATAGAAAAAGAAAAAATAGATATATAACCTATTAAAGCAATAGATTGATTACTTTATTTGACTTGCACTTTGGGTCATTATAGTTTTTCTAAACTATTGATCGAGAAGAATCATATTTTGGGGCGATAATTCAAATTGACTTGAACTCTTCTAATGAGTAGAAAAAAAGGCTCTTAAATATCTGAATATCTAGATCTGTCTTGAGCTATAAGAAACCTGCATGTTCCACGTTTTGGGTTCGGATTGTATTTATGTGACCTTTTTATAGCAAAATAATCCACAACCAGTAAGGAACATTATTTATAATCTTTTATTTATTATATATTATATATTATATATAATATATGATAATATAATAATATATGATAATATAATAAAAATATATTATAATATATTATAATATATATTATAAATATAAATATATATTAGAATATAATATATTTTATATTATATATTTATAATACATATTTATATTTTGTATATGAGGTGTGATTTTTAATAAATTTAATTTGAGAATATTTTAAAAATTTGATGTTACATTATCAGTAATTTAATTGTTATATCAAATATATCAATTTAGATTTTCAGTAATTTTACTTCAACATTACCTACGTGTATCAAACATAATAATCAATATTACTAGCAATCTATTTAGATTGCAGGTAATCCAGATTTTTAGATAATCCAGATTACTACTACTTGGTAATGTACCAAATGCAATCTTAAAGTGCGGTAGAATTTATTCCGTTGCTAATTTTTTAATAATGGATTTGCGAACCAAATAATTTTTGTGGCTCTTTCATCGCAAATCAATTGCTAATTCATTGTTAAACTTTTAAATATTTATTACTAGTCCGTTGCTATTCTGTTGTAAAGTCGTTGTTATAATTTTAGTGTTCCATTGTAAATCCAATTTTCTATTCAGTTGTTAAAATTTTAGTATTCCGTTGCAACTCCATTTCTATTCTGTTGCTAAATTTTTTTTGAATTTCATTGCAAATCCATTTCTACTGCGTTACTAAAATTTTAATATTTTATTTCAATTTCTATTTTTAGACCGTTGCATAAATTTTAAATGTTCATTGCTAATGTATTGTAAATCCGTTGCTAATTCATGAATTTTAAAATTTCTTTCCATTGCTAAAGTGCTGTTTTTTATATCCAACAACAATCAGGATCATTTTAAGCCATCCAACAATAATATCAATTCTTCATTTGACACTCAGAATTCAATAAAGTACCTAGATTAAAAAGTATGGATAGTATATCAAAGCACCCATAAAGTACATATAGTATCAAAATAAAGTACATATACCACACAAGATTCTCATACATAAAAGAAAAGATAGTAAGAAATGAGGCCTATGAAGTTTCTAGGTATATATCACCTGCCATCAATGTTTTGTCCATCTCTATTCTCCTCCGATGCATGATGCTCCGAAGTAGAAGCCTAACATCATATATTAAAAAATAAAAAAATAATAAGAAAAGCATAAATAAAGAAAAAATAAAAGTGACTTTTTTTTACCTCTTATGGAGCTGAAAATGGTGCAATAGGAGTACGCTGTGTATTCATTGGTGGGCATATCCAATCCAAAGAAGTAGTTCACCAAGTATCTAAGCCAATTTTAGATGCCCTTGCCTGCACTATCACCTGCTTCCCTCCATTCTTCAATATAAACAGTTAATCTTTTTTTGTCTCTTTTATTTATAAACCACAATTTAACATTGTATATCTGAATCTGGCTCACACAATGATCATCAAATTAAAACCACTAAGAATTATATAAAAATGACATGAAATGTATATAGAAACAAATCTAGAGTTCCTTCAAAGTAGTAGGTAAATAAAAGAGCTTCTAGACTCTTAGCGGACGTTCTAATAAGAACATTAAAAAAAAAAAGAAAGAAAGGAACCAAACCTCTATATGTTCCTGTAATATTCCAATAAAGAACTTATATCACTATCATCTCTTCTTCAGGAAAAACCTATGTATGAAGAAACAGTCAATAAATAAAAATCAATCAGAAATAAATATAATTGCTCATAAGCTTCTCATCATGGCTTAGAAATATGAAATGAATAAAGGCATAAATGTTAACTCAACAATGACACCAATGCCCTTCTTAAAGTTAAACAAGTAATAGGAATTTGCTAATAGGAATACATCATGGTATGGTGAAGGACAAGAAGGCAACTCAAAGAAAGCACCAGTCCTAAAGACAAAAGCTAAATATCAAGAAAATATCATAAATGACAATCCAACAGCAGGTTTCCATCATCGTAGATTCTTAAATCAAGGCTGCTCTGCAGAAGTCAAGCTTGTAAAGTTTCTTAAGTTGGAGATATTTCAAGAAAGATAATTTATTATCTTAGCAAGTTATAACAGTAGTTCCTCTCTCTCTCTCTGAAATTCTCTCTTAATTCTTGAATATGCTTTTTAAATTTCTTATATTGGACAAAAGCGATTTGTACACCATAGGAACAAATGTGGACTTGTCTAGAATTTTTTTTTTAAAGTCATGCAACGATTTTTCAGAACAGAGAGACATAAGTTTATGTGGCCACTAAACAAACATCAAAATTTTTAATAACATTCACTATGTAGCTCTAATAATTACTTTAGGTGTTATGTTTTTTCAACCTATCAATTACAGTAACATTAGTTGTTCATTGAGATGAGATGATAATCCTAATATCAGAAGGCTAATTGGATAGGAAACCTTGGATCATAATATAACTTCATATCTCCCCAATGAAAAATTATAGAAAAACTCTGAGAATCCTCATCAGTTCCCTATGAAAGTAGCATATAAAAAGAAATGGACAAGCATCAGAATTATTCTAGATCAATCATGTGTCTATCAACGTCATTGATGATGGACAATTCAAGATCAGTTCCTCCACTAAATTGTATCAACAGCTTAAGGTATTAATTACATTTCTGACCAAATTTTATACAGTTACAAGCATTATATATACGCGCGCGTGTGTTTGTTTGTTTCCTGGATGGGCGATATATATAGAATTTCAAATGTACAACCTGGACATGAGATAGCTAAAATAGCTCCACAGCAACTACATATGATCATAACAAGTTAAAGAATTAAACCTAATTAATTTGAGACATGTGCCATAATAATCGTAGCCAACTAAAAGATATGATTAGAGATATCAAAACAAGAATCTACTTTTTGCACTAATCTAATAATTTCTTTCTTTTTTCTTAAATTTCATATTTTCTCTTGTTACCAAATTCATGTTAACATGAATGAAATACTTGTGTATTGCAACCTAAAAGCCTACAAGAGACCATCTCAAAAACACTTCAACTCCTTGTCTAGAGAACATAGTCAGGGGTTGGGAATTTTAAAAAGATGAAATTGTCTAACATGAACAATTTCATGGATTAAGAGAAAAGATAAAAAAGAGAAAAAGAAAAGAAAATGGGGGGGGGGGGGGGAGAGATAAATAGATTTTAGTAGCTCATGATAAATGTGTCACTAATTTATCAAACCAATTGATTCTAATAGTGTCCTAGACTCCTAGCATCACTCAACTCATTAACGGTTGTTCAAATAAACTCAGATAGCTACACGTGTCTCTGAAGCCTAGTTCTAGGATATCCCAGCTATAAAATTCAGAAACTGTACAAGTCAACTGTACTCTTATAACAATGCATTGAGCTGCAAGTGCCCCCAAAATCAGTTTTAGGATATTTTCATTTACAAAAGTTTTAGCATCTTAAAATGCAGGGGGGCAAAACCAGCCTTACCCCTGAAATTCATCAAAAAGCAAGAAAATTTAAAAGCAAAGTAAAGAAACAGCAAGAAAGAAATTATGCATCTACAATCGCTCATGATCAAGGTTATATGTATTTGCCAAACCGATCAATTCATTAACAACATCCTAGCATCACACAATTAACTCACTAGAGCTTCTTCAAGTAAAGTCAACTGGAGTCTGATGGCAATTCTAAATAGCTACAAATGTGCTCAGACCTAAAACTAGGGCTTTCGCCAAAAGAAAAAATGAAAAAAGGAATTCACTTTTTATCCGATCAAAACAAAATATAGTAAAAAATCAGCAAAAACATAGAAGAAACAGCAAAGAAAGAGAAAAATTTTGCATTAGAAAAAAAAATGGTGGAGCAAGAAATAAATCTGATTGTCCCAAGATCCAGAAGTCGCAAAAGCCCATCTCCTTAAGAGGCCTCAGAGTCGTCGAAGCCCCAAGAAATCCAAGAAGTAGCACCAAGATCGCACTCTTTACAAACCCCTCCCCGGCCCTCCACCCATCCATTTCTGCCAAACACGGCCTACCCTCAGAACTCAGCTCCAAACATTAAGATCGAAGATAAGGGCAATTTTGTCAAGATTACGTCCGGACTTAGATGATAAGACCACCAAGAAAAGATTGCTTCAATTTCGAGTCAACTACCAACCCGCCCAAAAGAAAGAATCGAAGAGAAAGAAAGAAAGAAGGAAGGAGATGAAAAGGAGAGCACAACAAACTGAGACCAAACACGACTCCCCACCAAAACAACTGCATAGGGAAAGCAACAGGAAAAGCCCAGATGGGACTTACCAATAGCGGACGCTCTTGCATTGGGAGCACTTCTTGGTCGCCAAACTCCCGCAGGAAGCACAAACGTCGCCTCCACCGCCACTATCACCGTCGATCGACATCTGGCATCGTGCCTCATACCCCAGGGTGGTGGTCTCGAAGCTAGCATCGATGATGAAGTACCTTGGAAGCAGCCTTCCTCACCAGGAGGAGCGCCTCGGAGAGGATGACGAGTGCGGCAAGCACGAACTAGAGTAAGGGCCAAGAGGTCCAAGGCGGGAAGGCCGGTGGTGATGAGCATCTAACCCTTAGGGCTCCCGCCGATCAGGGCTCTCATCGATCAGCCCATCGATCATCCAATCTATGAAACCCTAGACAAAAAATGCCGCGATCGAATCCAACTCCAAGAATGCAACCCTCTCGCATTCCCCGCTCTTGATGTCTCTCGGATTTGGAGAATAAATGGGATGGGAGGAACAAATACGGGAATACGAGAGGAGTCGAGGGAATTAATAAAGAGGGGAAGGGAGAGGAATTGGAGAATTATTCGGTCTCCTGGGCTTCTTAAACTCGAAGGTGGTGGAGAGTGGGGTTATGAGTTTGAGTTTTATTAAGGACATTCTTTCCCTTTTTTTTAATTTTTTTTTCATTTCTTCATTTTCTTTCTTCTGCGGGGAAGGCAACCGAAGGCCATGCGGAACCTTATAATGGACCTGCTCATCAGGATAATTTTTGTGACCTTTTTCTTATAGACAACCATGCCATGCTGGTGTACTTAAAGTAAATTTATAGTTGACATAGAATTAGGGTCCAAATCTTAATTCTAGATGAGTTACTAACTAACCACATTATACTTTATTAAAGTTAAAAATTTATTAAAAAATATAGTAAATAACCTTCCCCAAGGTAGGGGGCCTTATCACTCGTTAACCACTATAGCATTCAACATTCTCTATTATTTATTTAGTTGGCATGTTCACTTTTAGTCTGCATTGGTGCTCCTATCTGTATGTTCTTTGGTGAGGAAAATAGAAATTGAAGGAAGAGGGGATCCATTGACATTCTGAGTTGCTTGCATCTAAACATTAATTAATTATTGACCAACTCAAATAAAATAGTGGATGATGTTATATCACTTAAGATTTAGTTAATAATTTATGACCTGATGGTTGGAGGGGTCAAGGTTGGACACTTGTCATTTATCCAAAAGACCTTGGTAGTTGATCGTTAGAATAAGGAGAGTTATTCATGAAGCTAAGCCTTCAGCCGCCAAGGATAGAGTTGTTAAGACAATAAATTTTTTAAATTAGCAATAGACTGAAATTTCATTGCAAATCAGTTGCAAATCTGCTTCCTAGTGAGTTTTTTTATTTCTAGATTAGCAACGAAAATATTGCCATTTCAATTCTATTACAATTTTTTTTTATTTTCAGATTAGCAACAGAATAAATTTGGTTATAAATTCATTACAAATTTGTTGTAAATTTATTTTTTCAATATTAGCAATGAAATTAAATATTTCATTGCAAATTCGTTGCCAATTAACAACAGATTAGAAATAGGTTTTGTCTGTTGCTAAATTTTCATTATAAAATTACATATTTCTTGTAATATTTAGTTGCTAATCTATTATAATTCCATTACCAATAATATGTGAAAATCTATTGCAAAATTTAGCAATAGTTTTTAGGTCCATTGTTATTCCGTTGTAAACTTTTTATTTCTAATACATTGTAAATCTATTGTAAATTTATTTTTCTGAGATTAGCAATGGAATTGAGCATTCCGTTGTGAATCCATTGCTAATTAACAATTAATTAGAAATGGATTCAGTCCATTGCAAAATTTTCATTGTTAAATAATATTTTTCTTGTAGTGCCAATTTCTCCATTTTTCTAATCCATCTTTTTTTATTTCTTATGGTCGGCCATCATTGTTGGCCGTCCACTACTGCACACTGCTGGCCACATGTCACCACACACTATCGGAATCTTCCAATTGCTGGACCATTATCCTTGAAGGAAAAAACCTATTTTCTGAATCAAGTTCGTTCAAATCTGATTTGATCAAAGAGAAATATTTCAAAAAATTTTTTCTTAGATCTAAATCAGATCTGATACTTTTCAGATCTATTTTGATGGATCTAATAAAATAAATTAAATCAAATTTAATTTATACCTTATTCTTGGGTAATCTTATTATCCTATAATGATCCTGCTGATTGTCTGCGGTTCTGGATGTAGCCACGCAATTATCTGGCCTCTACCGATATCACTCGGATAGAATTTGGATATCTCCTTCTTCTCAATCTTTCCTCCAAAGATCTAATCTAGATCTGATCTTGAAGATCTTTAAAATAACTTTTGAAGATCCAATGTCGTCTCTTGCAGTAGTGCTGCCTTCTTCCTTTCTTGTCACCTTTCTCTTGCCTGGATCACACCAAACTGAAGCCCAAAGCTTCTTGGGCATAGAGAGGAGAGAGAGGATCAGAGGTAGGTGTGGAGGAGAGAGGGAGATGGCTATATGGCATGGGCAAGGAGAGAACCTCTCTAAACCTAGGTGCAAACAAGGTTTATATAGACTCTGCTGCGCCATGCAAGTGCCATATCATTCCCTGGCCAATCACATCTCTTCGTGCAATTCAGATCTTAAATCTGATTGATTGGGATGACATCATCTGATCCAATCAGATGAGAGCCCCTCCTCAACATCCTTAGGTGGCGCCAAGATTGGTCAAAGTAGAGTCTTAGGCGCCACCTAAGTTTATTCCATGAAGCAACCTGGAGTCCCATGACTGGTCAAAGGAGGCGTGCGCCCCCTCCTTTCCTCTTTCTAGTAGGAGGATAAATCCCCATCTGCTCTCCTATGGATGCATGACACATGGGCAGATGTCTAAATATCAAAGATCAATGTTTGACCAAAGTCAAAAGATAAGAATTAGCAGGTGACGAAAAATGATAGGTGTTGTCTCAAATTTATCTCATAAATTAAGACAATCCTTTTCTGATCTGGACAAGCTCCAGCCAGACCAAGTAAAGATATCTGAGTGAGCCCAAACATATTTAGCTCAGTCGAGATAACATTTAATGATTGTTGAAGGAGAACTTTAGGCTCAATCGTGTGCTAGCATGATTTTTTTGAACCTAATTGAATCTAATTCAAATCAATTGAACTGGATTAGTCCAATTAATGATATTCAGATTCAAACTCTTATTTGTATGATCCAATTAGGTTCAATTCTGTATGGTAATGAGATATATCGCGATCTCTATCATCGACATCATCGAAACATCTTTCAATGGATCAGAACTTTTCTGATTCAGACAACTAGAATGATCGATCATCCAAATCATTCTAATTGCTCCTAAAATCCATCAGTGACACCTAGCAGTATATGGTGGTAACCCATCAGAACTAAAAATGAATCTCTCGGTGTAGTTACATGTGTGATTAAGTTCTTCTATCTTGAGCTCTGATCGATTTAGGGTAAAGGTGAACTCGTCAAACCCTAATTTTCATCATATGAATTAATCATTCGATTCAAATCCAATGTGAAAATCTTAATAGAAACTCTTTCTATTATTTCACTCTGCCATGGCCATGGGCTTATGGATTTGATTCTCATGATCATCATAGGGCTACTCCTCATCTACCGAGGTAGATAGATTCTCTTTTGGTGCAATCTAATTCCCACAATGAATGTGCTATAGTTAACATACACCTCAGAATTCTAAATGACTAGGAGATCGAGTTATGATGTAGTTAAACTATAACATCCTCAAGGTGAGCTGTCGACGCACCTTAGGTCAAAGAATCAGACACACCACTGCAGCTTCGAGCTAGTCATCGATGAGAAGGTAGACTTTCTAATGACTGCTCGAGGTGGTCATGCTCAGTGCCCTCATTCTCCAACGAGTATCTGTATTCTCACTCTGATATCTTTACACTGTAGACACAAAATTCATCTACTATAAAGAAGCGATTGTATACCAACCTTTCGGATCAATCACCATCCTCATGATGATCCTATGGTCAGGAGCATTTTATGAGTTAATAATGAAAATTCATGTCTTAAATTTTCAACTCTTGAAAATAAGAATTAACATTGCCATTAACTCAAGGGATGTATCACAGACACTAAATACACATTGTGATAGAAAATAATTTATTTTATTATTTCTAGTCAAAATTATAATTTTGTCCTTAGAGGTGTATAACAAATATCAGCCAATTCTGGCTTCTAGGATACAAATATCTAACAAACTCCAACATAACTTAAAGTCAATTGGCTACAAATCTAAGTTCCATTTTCTCAAGATGGACTTCGATCTTCTACTGGTCCAATGGTTTTATGAGTGGGTCTGCCGTATTGTCTGCAGAGTCGACTCTTCTTGACCTCGACGTAATCTTTCTTCGAGGTAATCGTGGATAAGGTGGTATCGCCACTCGATGTGCTTGAATTTTTGGTGAGACCTCGGCTCTTTAGCAAGGGCTATGGCGCCATTGTTGTCACAGTATAGAGGAATGGCATCTAATGGCATCACTTCGATCTCTGTGGCAAACTTCTTATACCAGAATGTCTTCTTCGCAGCTTCTGATGCAGCGATGTATTCTACTTTCATGGTGGAATCTGCTATCACTGTCTGCTTGAAACTCTTCCAACTGACAGCACCACCATTACACACAAACAGACTCTCAGATGTCGACTTTCGATCATCTATATCGAACATAAAATCCAAGTCTGTATACCCTAGACTTGGAGTTCTCCATTACAAAAAATCAAGAACATATCCTTAGTTCTTCTTAAGTACTTAAGGATACATTTATCAAAAGTCTAGTGTTCTTCATCTAAATTTGACTGATATCTGCTCGTGACACTCACAGCATGGGCTATATCAGGTCGTGTACATAACATGGCATACATGAGGCTTCCTATTGCTGAAGCATAAGGAATCTTGCTCATGCGTTCTATTTCCTCAGGTGTGCTAGGGTACATCTTCTTGGAGAGATGAATGCCATGTCTGAAGAGTACTAATCCCCTCTTAGAGTTTTTCATGCTAAACCTTTTTAGCACTTCCTCTATGTACATCTTCTGTGAAAGTCCTAGCATCCTATTTGGTCTATCTCTATAGACCTTAATTCTAAGAATAAAGGATGCTTCTCATAGGTCTTTCATGAAGAATTTTTTGGATAACCATATTTTAACTATGGTCAACATGAAAATATCATTTTCAATAAGGAGAATATCATCCACGTACAATACGAAGAAGATAATAGCACTCCCACTGATCTTTTTGAAGATACATGGTTCCTCCTCATTCTTGATGAAACCAAATAATTTTATCACATCATTAAAATGAGTATTCCAGCTCCGAGATGCTTGTTTAAGTCCATATATGGACCTTTGCAGCTTGCATACCTTACGATCAGCATCACTAGATGTGAAACCTAGCAGCTGTTCCATATAAATATCTTCCTTAAGGTATCCATTTAAGAATGCCATTTTCACGTCCATTTGTCATATTTCATAATCGAAATAGGCTACAATAGCAAGCAATATGCGGATGGATTTTAGCATAGCTACTGACGAAAAGATATCCTGATAGTCAATGCCTTCGCGTTGACTATACCCATTTGCCACTAATCTAGCTTTGAATGTCTCTACATTTTCATCTGTATCTATCTTTCTCTTGTAGATCCATTTACACCCAATAGGTACTATACCTTCTGGTGGATCTACCAAGGTCTAGACTTAGTTTGAGTGCATCGAGTCAATTTCTGACTTTATTGCCTCTAACCATTTCTCGAAGTTGATATCCAATATGGTCTCATCATAGATTTTGGGATCATCACCATGAACCCCATTACCTATGAGGAATAGTTTTTCTACTTTTTCTGAAATAGTACCTAAGCACCTCTCAGTGAGACGGAAAATTCTTTCCGATCTACGAGGTGAGGGAGGTAGTGATTGTATTGGCTCAACCTGATTTGGTTTCATTTGGTTCTTAACTCGTTGCTCTTATAAGACTTTCTTCTCGAGCTTGATCTGCTTTCCAATGTCGTTGTCTTGAATAAACTATTTTTTAAGAAAGATGGCATGTCGACTCACAATCACATTATGATCTTCTGGAATGTAGAAATAATATCCTAATGACTCTTTAGGATATCCTATAAATCGAGCTCTAAAGGATCTATAGTCTAACTTGTCCGCTTGTTGTCTTTTGACATGAGCTGAACAATCCCAAATTCTGAGATGACTCAAACTTGGTTTCTTATCATACCATATTTCATACGGTGTGATAGGAAACAGTTTTAGAAGGAATCCTATTCAGTAAGTATATTGCAGTTAACAGACTATGTCCCCAAAGAAAATTAGGATGGTCTATGAAGCTCATCATGGATCAGACCATATCTAATAAAGTTTGATTCCTCCATTCTAAAACTCCATTGAGTTGAGGTGTTTCAGGTGGAGTCCATTGAGAGACTGCCATTTTTCTTGACATAGTCTAGGAATTTTCGACTGAGATATTCACCTTCTCGATCTGATCGAAGAACCTTAATGAATTTTTCAATTTGCTTTTCTACTTCATGTCTGAATTTCTTAAACTTTTTAAAAGCTTCAGACTTGTGTCTTATAAGATACACATACTCATACCGAGATAAATCATCGATAAATATTATGAAGTAGACAAAGTTGCCTCTAGCCGGCACATCAAATGGGCCGCACACATCAGTATGTACTAGGACAAGAAGATCCATGGCCCTTTTCTCATGTCCTACAAAAGGGAGCTTAGTCATTTTGCCATGAAGATAAGATTCACAAATTGGATATGACTCGAAAGTCAATGGACTCAATAGCCCAATTTTTTTCAATTTGTTAACCCTATCTTCTGCTATATGATCTGGTCTTAGGTGCCATAGATACCTATCATTTGGACTATTCCTAGGTCATTTTGATTTTATGGCTTTCACATTTTGCTCGATATTAAAAATAGATACATCAATATGTAACTGATAAAGATCGTTAATAAGAAAATCACTTGCAATTTTATTTCTTTCATAAAGAATGTTACAATGGTCCTTAAGAAAACTAATTACATAGCCTTCTTATGCTAAACATGAAATAGAAATCAAATTCCTGCTTGCTGCAGGCACAAAATAACAATCCTTTAATACTAAGTCTAAACCAGATGGTAGTCGAAGAGGGTATGTTCCCACGGACCACAGCAGCAACTCTTACTCCATTTTCGATGCGTAGGATCATCTCACCATCCCTCAGTCTCTTGCTATCCTCAAGATCCTGCATGGAGGTGCACAAATGAGCACTAGAACCAGAGTCAAGCACCCAACTAGATGTAAAAAAAATTATAAGGTTAGACTTAATAACGAGCATACTTTCAGAAGAACCTACCTCCTTTTTATTCTTCAGGATAGCCAGGTAAGTAGGGCAGCTCCGCTTTCAGTGGCCATCAGTGTTGCAATGGAAACACTTTTCTTTATCAGCAGCCTTCTTCTTCAGCTCTATCTTTTTATTTTTTCTTTCTTCCATCTTTTGCCTTTTCACAGATTTCTTTTTTTTAAAAAAAAAACTTTCTGTTGGAAGAAGTCCATTCCATAGCAAGCACTGAGCCTTTAGAACCTTTGATAGAAAGCTCAACAGTAAACAGCATGTTCATAAGCTCGGCCAGAGAATTTTAAAATTTATGCATATGGTAGTTCATGATGAACTGCCCATATGCATCAATCAAGAATTGCAAAATTATATCATTCTGCAGATCCATATCCAATTTCACACCGAGCTTCTTAAGTTCTTTCAAATCCTTGATCATCATCAGACAATGATCTTGGACTGACTGTCCATCACGCATTTTAGCCTTGAACAGTCGTTTAGTGACTTGATACTTGGCTGCGTGACTCTGTTCACCAAACATCTTTTGTAGGTGAGCCAACATTTGATGAATAGTCTTGATATCTTTATGTTGGCGTTGAAGCTCATCAGACATCGAGACTAACATATAGTATATGGTCTTGTTATCTTTGTCCGTCCATTTGTCAAGAGACGCTCTCCGTTCAGTGGATGGACGAGCTGGTAAGGTGGGGAGGTCCTAGTCCAATACATAAGTTAACTTTTCAAAATCCAAAATGATTTTGAAGTTCTAGAGCCAATCCTTATAATTGAATCCGGTCAGTCTATGGGTGTCTAGGATATGTGCTAGTGGATTGGATGCAGACATTTTTTTGTAGAGAGTCAAAGTTTTTAGTTAGATATTATAATTAAGACTTGATCAATTTATTTAAAAATTTATTTTTAAATAAATTAGCTCTCACTATTTTCTTAGATCCCTACACTTCCTTTGTAGAGATGCAAAAATCTCCATGATTAATGATTTTTAGTGGATGGTGCGATCCCACTAACTGACTCATCACCTCACCTAACAATTATTGGTGATGGGTTAGCCAATGAGTGAATAACTCTTGTTCAATAATTCTCTAATAATGGTACACTCAAACTTGGTCTTTAATTCATGAATCTCATCGTGCCCAGAATATTGATCCTTTCTTAGTTAAGTTAGACCCACCATTTGCATAGATTGGATTCTTAATTTGATCTCTCACCATATCCAGAATATTGAACCCAATTTATCCTCCAGCCTATAGCAACCAATGCCTAATAGACATGGTTGCATCTTTTCGGAGCAATTGAACCTCTGTAACCAATCGAGAACAATCAACCCCAGAAAGAATTCGCATATCTACAATGGTGGAAGACCTTAGATTTAATCTTTTCTTAGGAAGATTTGATTTAGATCTCGTTAAACTAGATCCGACATAGTCATAATAATTATGACTAACCTAGTGGCATGGGTTAGCTCAGATTATTAGCCACCTCAGATCAGGACTGAGCCAACAAATATGGCCAGGTAAGTGAGATCGATGGAAGGAATATGCCATTAACTCGATAAGAATGCATTCGAGTTGAGTAGCTCCTAATTAAAAATTAGTCAGTCGTATCTACCAAACTTATCTTAGATACCAAATTGTTAAGTCAGAATCAATCGAGTTAGCCTAAAATCTACTCTAACCATTGAGCCAAATTAGATCTTAGTTTGATCGATCACTCATGTGATTCGATCTTGACCTAGACTTAATCCTATTAGGCTGGTCAATTTAAGCACTCTTAATCCCATCTAACCAACTCTTGATTCGATTTGATCAACCGCTTAGATCTAATTGAGCTACCTAGGCCTGAACCCAATTTTATGAATATGTCTTAGATCTGAAAATTTTTAATTTTTAGATTTAACATATTTTATAATCTTAGTTCTTAATTAAGTTTAGGATTCATAAATAAAATATGTAAATAAAATTTTAGGATTTCAGAATCTAGGATTTTACAAAAATTAAATTTTTGGATTTCTGATTAAGGACGAACGCGCAGCACCCGTACACATCATAAGAACATCCCATCGAATGGGAGGAGGGCATTTAAACCATACTTTATTCTTATGATCGGACGGCCAAGGAGAATGCCTTAATTAGAAATATAAAAACTATAAAACTAGTTAGATCTACATCATATATCTCATATATAAAATTAATCTAACTATAAACATATTTTGCATACATCTCATGTATCATATCATGCATATTTTTTAGATCTAAATTATCTCATAATCATCTAAAAAATTAAATTTAAATTGATCTTATCAAAATAAATTTTATACTAGATAATTATGTAGAACTATTCTACAACCAGTCTAAACATGCATTCATCATATCTCATATGAACAAAAATTAAATAACTTTTTTTTTATATTTCAAATCTTATTATAATATTTATAACATCAAAAAATAGTAAATAAATTATCTAAAAATTATAACTTAATCAAATTAAATTATGATCATGCAAGACTATACAAAGAACTATTCTATTCTACAACTAGTCATGCATCTTGTAGAACTTAAATTTGAATTATTTAATTATTTAATTTTTTGATTTTAGATCTAACCATATTTCATGTGATTTTTAAAATCACCTAATTATTAGATTAAAATTAAATTAAAATTAGATCTAAATTATTTATAGAAATCTGGCTTTGATACCAATTGAAAGAAAAAATCTGTTTCTCGGGTCATGTTCATTCAAATCTGATTTGACCAAGAGAAATATTTTAAAAATTTTTCTTAGATCTAAATCAGATCTTATATTTTTTAGATCTAATTTGATGGATCTAATAAAATAAAATACATTAAATTAAATTAGATTTAATTTATATCTTATTCTTGGGTAATCTTATTATCCAATGATGATCCTACTGATTGCCTGAGGTTCTGGATGTAGCCACGTAATTGCCTAACCACTACCGATATCCACTCGAATAGAATTTGGATATCTCCTCCTTCTCAATCTTTCTTCCAAAGATCAGATCTGGATCTGATCTTGAAGGTCTTCAAAATAACTTTTGAAGATTTGATCGTCTCTTGCAGCAAGTGCTACCTTATTCCTTTTTTGTCGCCTTTCTCTTGCCTGGATCGCACCAAACTGAAGCCCAAAGTCTCTTGGGCATGGAGAGGAGAGAGAGAGGATCAGAGGTAGGCATGGAGGAGAGAGGGAGATGGCTATGTGGCATGGGCAAGGGGAGAATCTTCTCTAAACCTAGGCGTAGATATGGTTTATATAGATTCTGCTACGCCATGCAGTGTCGCATCATCCCAGCCAATCACATCTCTTTCATGCAATTCAGATCTAAATTTGATTGATGGGATAACATCATCTGATCCAATCAGATGAGAGCCCCTCTCCAACATCCTTAGGTGGCACCAAGACTGGTTGAAGTAGAGTCTTAGGTGCCACCTAAGTTTATTCCATGAAGCAACCTGAAGTCCCATCTGTATGGGACTCCAGGCATCATTATCCTTGGGCACACGCCTCCCTAGGCATGCGCCCCCTCCTTTCCTCTTTCTAATAGGAGGACAAACCTCCATCTGCTCTTCTATGGATGCTTGACATATGGACAGATGTCTAAGTATCAAAGGTCAACATTTGACCAAAGTCAAAAGACAAGAATTAGCAGGTGACAGAAAATGGTAGATGTTGTCTCAAATTTATCTCATAAATTAAGATAATTCTTTTCTGACCTGAACAAGCTCCAGTTAGACCAAGTAAAGGTACCTGAGTGAGTCCAAATATATTTGGCTCAGTCGAGACAACATTTAATGATTGTTGAAGGAGAACTTTAGGCTCAATCATGTGCTAGCATGATTTTCTTGAATCTAATTAAATCTAATTCAAATCAATTTAACTGGATTAGTCTAATTGATGATATCCAGATCCAAACCCTTATTTGTGTGATCTAGTTAGGTTCAATTCTATATGGTAATGAGATATATCGCGATCTCTATCATCGACATCATCGAAATACCTTCCAATTGATCAAAATTTTTTTGATTCAGATAACTAGAATGATCGATCATCCAAATAATTTTAATTGCTCCCAAAATCCACTAGTGATACCTAGCAGTATATGATGGTAACCCGTCAGAACTAAAAATGAACCTCTCGGTATGATTTATAAATTTATTTATATTATATATTGAAAAACATATTTATGTGATTTGCATAATTTATATATATGCAAGAGCATGATTCATTGATATATTGTTATCATAAAAAGTTTTATCTCTAATCTATTATAGTTCCATTACCAATAATATGTGAAAATCAATTGCAAAATTTAGCAATAGTTTTTAGGTCCATTGTTATTCCGTTATAAACTTTTCATTTCTAATACATTGTAAATCTGTTGTAAATTTTTTTTTCTGAGATTAGCAATGGAATTGAGCATTCCGTTGTGAATTTATTGCTAATTAACAATTGATTAGAAATGGATTCTGTCCATTCCAAAATTTTTGTTGTTAAATAATATTTTTCTTGTAGTGCCAATTTCTCCATTTTTCTAATCCATTTTTCTTTGATTTCTTATGGCCGGCCATCATTGTTGGCCGTCCACTATTGCGCACTACTGGCCACATGTCACCACACACTATCGGATCTCCGATTGTTGGACCATTATCCATGAAGGAAAAAACCTATTTTTTGGATCAAGTTCGTTCAAATATGATTTGACCAAGAGGAATATTTCAATTTTTTTTTTAGATCTAAATTAGATTTGATACTTTTTTATCTATTTTGATGGATCTAATAAAATAAATTAAATCAGATTTAATTTATACCTTATTCTTGGGTAATCTTATTATCCTATGATGATCCTGCTGATTGTCTAAGGTTCTGGATGTAGCCACGCAATTGCCTAGCCTCTATCGGTATCCACTCGGATAGAATTTGGATATCTCCTCATTCTCAATCTTTCCTCCAAAGATCTAATCTGGATCTGATCTTGAAGATCTTCAAAATAATTTTTGAAGATCCGATGTCGTCTCTTGCAGCAGTGCTACCTTTTTCCTTTCTTGTCACATTTCTCTTATCTGGATCACTCCAAACTGAAGCCCAAAGCCCCTTGGGCATGGAGAGGAGAGAGAGGATCAGAGGTAGGTGTGGAGGAGAGAGGGAGATGGCTATGTGGCATGGGCAAAGAGAGAACCTCTCTAAACCTAGGTGCAAATAAGGTTTATATAGACTTTGCTGCGCCATGCAATGCCATATCATCCCAGCCAATCACATCTCTTCGTGCAATCAGATCTAAATCTGATTGATGGGATGACATCATCTGATCCAATCAGATGAGAGCCCCTCTTCAACATCCTTAGGTGGCACCAAGACTGATCAAAGTAGAGTCTTAGGTGCCACCTAAGTTTATTCCATGAAGCAACCTGGAGTCCTATGACTGGTCAAAGGAGGCGTGCGCCCCATCCTTTCCTCTTTCTAGCAGGACAAATCCCCATCTGCTCTCCTATGGGTGCATGATACATGGGCAGATATCTAACTATCAAAGATCAATGTTTGACCAAAGTCAAAAGACAAAAATTAGCAGGTGACGAAAAATGGCAGGTGTTGTCTCAAATTTATCTTATAAATTAAGACAATCCTTTTCTGATCTGGACAAGCTCTAGCCAGACCAAATAAAGATATCTGAGTGAGCCCAAGCATATTTGGCTCAGTCGAGATAACATTTAATGATTGTTGAAGGAGAACTTTAGGCTCAATTATGTGCTAGCACGATTTTCTTGAACCTAATTGAATCTAATTCAAATCAATTGAACTGGATTAGTCCAATTGATAATATCCAGATTCAAACTCTTATTTGTATGATCCAATTAGGTTTAATTTTGTATGGTAATGAGATATATCGTGATCTCTATCATTGAAACACCTTTTAATGGATCAGAACTTTTTTGATTTAGACAACTAGAATGATCGATCATCCAAATCATTCTAATTGCTCCCAAAATCCATCAGTGACACCTAGCAGTATATGGTGGTAATCCATCAGAATTGAAAATGAATCTCTCGGTGCAGTTACATGTGTGATTAAGTTCTTTTATCTTAAGCCTTGATCGATTTAGGGTTAAGGTGAACTCATCAAATCCTAATTTTCATCATATGAATTAATCATTTGATTCAAAGCCAATGTGAAAATCTTAATAGAAACTCTTTCTATTATTTCACTCTGTCATGGCCATGGGCTTATGGATTTGATTCTCATGATCATCATAGGGCTACTCCTCATCTACCGAGATAGATAGATTTCCTCTTGGTGCAATCTAATTCCTACAATGAACATGCTATAGTTAATATACACCTCAGAATTCTGAATGACTAGGAGATCGAGTCATGATGTAGTCAAACTATAACATCCTCAAGGTGAACTATCGATGCACCTCAGGTCAAAGAATTAGACACACCACTGCAGCTTCGATCTAGTCATCGATGAAAAGGTTGACTTCCTAATGACTGCTCGAGATGGTCACGCTCAGTGCTCTCGTTCTCTAACGAGTATCTGTATTCTCACTCTGATGTCTCTACACCGTAGACTCAAGATTCATCTACTATAAAGAAGCGATTGTATACCAACCTTTCGGATCAATCACCATCCTCATGATGATCCTATGGTCAAGAGCATTTTATGAGTTAATAATGAAAATTCATGTCTTAAATTTTGAACTCTTAAAAATAAGAATTAGCATTGCCATTAACTCAAGGGATGTATCACAAACACTAAATACACATTGTTATAGAAAATAATCCATTTTATTATTTATAGTAAAAATTATAATTTTACCCTTAAAGGTGTATAACAAGTGTCAGCCAGTTCTGACTTTCAGAGCACACATATCTAACAAACTCCTACATAACTTAAAAATTAATTGGCTACAAATCTAAGTTCCATCTTCTTAAGATGGACTTCGATCTTCTACTGGCCCAATGGTTTATTGAGTAGGGTCTATCGTATTTCTGCAGAGTTCAACTCTCTTGAACCTCGGACGTAATCTTTTTTCGGGTAATCGTGGATAAGGTGGTATCATCACTCGATGTGCTTGAATTTATGGTGAGACCTCGACTATCTCT
>QRFJ01005410.1:0-48471 GCA_006176705.1 Cocos nucifera | reverse complement strand
AGAGAGAGATGATCTAAAACTATTTTGTAGTAATTGCATGTTCCCTGAGATTAAGGCATTCCACTTGACGTCCGAGTACATGAGAAGAATAGAAGAAGGATTAACACCCTCTCCTCCATTGTACGATGGATAGTGTTCTTAAATGATGTGTAGGAGTGCTGCGTGTTCGTCCTTAATTCCAAAATCCAAAACTTACTTTCTGCAAGTCTTAGAGGTTTTTCCAAGAATACCCTAGAGTAGTTTATGTGCATCCATATTTTCTATGAAGCACTACTTAATTAAAAATTAAATTATGGGAACAGTTAATATAGGTCTAAAATTTAAGAATTTCAGGAATCTAAGATCATTTTTCAATGGACAATACTGTTTCGTGGCTTGGATAGCTCATTAGTCTAGCGGTTGATCAATACAGTAATCAAAAGATGTTGTTAGTAGGAGAGGACAACAATGCCTTAAATTGAGCATGCCTATATTAATAGGATTAAGAGGTCTAGGAGTCATAGATTCGAGGTCACGATCAAGCGAAGACTAATAGGTGCTCAGGAGTTAGATGATATGCTGAGATTGTATGCTAACCCCAAATGGTTCTGGCTCAAACAAGTTGAGTTGTCTAAGGTATAATGTTTGGACACATACGTACGGAATAGGTTTATTAATTGGAAGCTACTCGATATCTGAATGCATTCTATATAGCAAGTTAATGGCGTAATACACTTTCTCACCTGGCTCACTTTACCTGGCCAATCTGTTGACGATTTTTACTCCACAGTTCCTTATCTAAGGTGTCAAATCCGAGCTAATCCATGCCACTATGGTATAGTCATTAATTCATATACTATGACAATCTAGTTTAAAGAGACCTAAATCTAATTCTCCTAAGAAAAGATAAGTCTGAGGTCTTTCACCCATTGTAGATGTGCGGGCCTTCTCGGATTGATTGTTCTTCGTTGGTACAGTGGTCTCAGTTGCACCATAGAAAGACGCAATCCATGTCTATTAGGCATTGATGCTATGGCTGGAGATGATTGGGACTCAATATTTCGGATACGGTGAAGAGACTCAATTAGGAATCTCAGTCGTGTCAAAATGTGGGGTCTGACTTACTAAGAGTGGATCAATATTCCAGATATGGTGAGATTCATGAATTAGAGATCAAGGTTTGGGGCGACCATGATTAGAAACATGATCAAGAGTTGTTACATTCATTGGCTAACCATCACCAATAACTATTGGTGAGGTATGAGTTAGTTGGTGAGACCACACACCCACTAGAAATCAATTAATTTGTGAGATTTTCGATCTCTAACAGAGAGAGTGTAGGGCATCCAAAAAACTTGTGGGCAAGCTAATTTGTTTAAAAATAAATTCCTAAATAAATAGTCAAGTCATCAATTACAGTACAATTAAGAAGTCTTTGCTCTCTAAGAAAATATGTTGCATGCCACCATTAGCACGTATCCTGGACACAAAAAACCAATAAAGAACCCTTTTGACCGAACCTAATTAAATAAAATTGGCTCAGAAACTACAAAATCATTTTGGGTTTCCGAAAGTTAAACCCAGTATGACCAGAATCCTTCCACCTTACCAGCCTGTCATTCCACTGAACAGAGAGCGACTCTGAAAAAATGGATAGACAAGATAATAAGGCCAGATTTACATGTTGGTCTCGATGTCTGATGAGCTCCAGTGCCGAACAATGAACGATATCAAGGACTGCCTCGCCAATGTGGCACTCATCCTGCAGGAGAATGTTTGGTGAGCAGAGTCGAACACAAGCTAAGCTATCTAGTCATGAAATAACTTTTATGGCTAAAATTGCATGATGGATATCAGTCCAAGATCACTGTCTGATGATGAATTAGGACAGTTGGAAGAGCTTGAGAAGCTCGGTAGAGTTAGACTTGGACCTATGTTAGAATGTATATTTATTTCCTGCATATCCTTGGACTGATAGCATTAATGGACAATTGTATTCAATGAAACTTACCACATGCATAAGCTGTCAAAATTTCTGGCCGAGATTAATGATATGCTGATCCACAAACAATCTTCTGCACCTGATTTTTTCTATGAAAGGTTCTAAAGGCTCTAGTTCTTGCTATGTGAATTGGACTTCTTTTCAAAGAAAGAAGTCTTTATGGAGAAAGAAAAAGAAGTTCTGTGAAACTAAGCATAAGATGGATAGGAACTAAGATAGAATGAAGGCAGTAGCTGTATAAGACAAATAGGTCGAATGTCATAAGGAAAGTGTTGTTCCATTGCATATATGCGACGGCCCAGTTGGAACAAAACTATCCTACTGACCGTGGCCTACCCACCTCCACTGAAGAAAACCAAGAAGAAGGTCCTTCTGTAGCTAAGCCTCCGTTTGTGGAGTCTAACCTAACGATATCTTCTGCATCCAGTTAGGTCTTGACTCTGGTTTCTAGTGCTACGATCTGTGTAAACTGTCCATTTGCACTGGTCTTGTAGGATAGCTATAGTACGGCCTGAGGGAATGGAGACTAGTGATCCTAGCACATCGGTAATGGAAGCAAGAGTTGTGCTGATATGCTTGCTTATTTAGTAGCAGTGGGATATATTACCCTCTTACGATTACATCTTGGTTTAAGACTATAGTTTGTACAGACTATTATTATGTGCCAGCAGCTAGCAAGGAATTGATAATATGTTTTCATGCTTAGCTATTCAAGAAGGGCTATGTGATTTCCTTCCTTTAAGGACCATTGAATAAACATACATTTTAATGAAAGAAATACAATATTGCTAAATGGTTTCCTTTATTAATTGATCTTTACCAGCTACATTATTGATGATATCCTGTTAATCTAAGACCTATCGTAGCATAAAAAAAACATGGGGAATAAAAAAGTTTGCCATATAATAAAACACGACCCTACTTAGGGGGAATAGTTTTCCCATTGATAGATATCTATGGCACTAAGATTAGGTCATCTGTAGAAGATAGAAAAATATCAACAATTGAAAAAAATTGGGTCTATTGAGTCAATGAGACTCCGAGTCATATCACAACTTGTGATTTCTCTACCAAGTAAAATGATCCAACTCCGCTTTTATAGGACAAGATGGGAAGCTCCACAGATCTCCTTGCCTTAGTAAACACTACTGATGTGTGCGGCCCTATTTGATGGTCAGCTAAAGGCGAATTCGTTGTTCTACTTATTCCCATTTACGATGATCCTGTCTAGGTATGGGTATGTATTTAGAGACACAAGTCTTGAACTTTTGAAAAGTTCAAAGAATTCAGACATGAAGTAGAAAAAATAAACAGAATCCTAATGGTTCTTGAATCAGATCGAGGAGTAGAATACGCTTAGCCGAAGAATTCCTAACTATCTAAAGAAATAGATTTAGTCTGTTCATAGGACTCCACAAGAAACTCACTTAAGGATTTTAGAATGAAGAAATCAGACCTATTGGATATGTTCTAGATCCATGATGGCTTCACAGAACCTCCTGATTTTTCTTTGGGAACATCATTGTTAACCTTCAATTTATCTAGACTAATAGGGTTCCCCTCTAAACGTTCTACCGAATCAATCGTATGAAATCGCTGGTAAGAATTACCAAGTCGAGTATTCAGATTTGGATTGTCACGGCTCATGTAGATAAAAGAAACAGCGGACGAGTTGAGTTTTCGTCCTTTAGAGCTCTTCATAGCATATCTAAAGAGTCATTAGGATACTATTTCTACATCTAGAAGACCACAATTGATGTGAGTCGACAATGCCATCTATTCTTGAAATAGTTATTCAAGATAGCGGCATTGAAAAGCAGTTAAGCTTGATGAGAAAGTTCTCACAAGTACATACGAGCTAAGGACAATTGGAACTAAATCAAGTTGAGCTAGATAAGAACTCACCTCCTCCACCTCATAGATCGAAAAGAGTTTTCCATCCCTCTGAAGATACTTAGGTATTATTTAGAAAGAAAATGTCCTCGAGGTAATGGTGCTCATGGTGATGATCCCAAAACCTACAATGAGGCGATATCAGTATCGACTCTCGAGAAATGGCTAGAGGCCAATGCAGTCAGAAATTGACATGATGCACTCAAACACAGTCTGGACCTTGGTAAGATCCACCAAAGGTATAGTACATATTGGATGTAAATAGATCTTTAAGAGAAAAGATTGGTGCAGATGGAAATTGGAGACATTCAAGGCTAGATTAGTGGGCAAAAGGTTATAGTCAATGCGAAGGCATTGACTCTATCAGGATACTTTTTTCCAGTGGCCTATGCTAAAATCCATCGACATTGCTTGCCATGCAGCACTATCGAATTGATTAATAAAAAGGTCGCAAATGGAATGTGAAAATGGCATTCTTTGAATGCATATCTTGAGGAAGATATCATGGAACAGCCGCTAGTTTCACATCTAGTGATACTGATCCCAAGATTTGCAAGCTATAAAGGTCCATATATGGACTTAAGCAAGCATCTCGAGCCGGAACATCTCGTTTCCAATGATGTGATCAAAATGTTTGTTTCATCAAAAATGTAAAAGAACCGTATGTTTTCAAAAAGGTCAATGGGAGCGCTGTTGTCTTCCTCATATTATTACATGATGACAATCTCTCATTGGGAAATGAAATTTCATGTGACAGAAAGTCAAATTATGGTTGTCCAAGGAATTCTCATGAAGAACTTAGGTGAAGCATCTTTTATTCTAGGAATTAAGGTCTATAAAGATAGACCGAATAGGATGCTAGGACTTTCAAGAAGATTACATAGAAGAATACTAAAAGGTTTAGTATGGAGAACTCTAAGAGGGGATTAATATCCTTCAAGACATGGTTTCATCTTTCCAAAGATGTCCCTAGCACCCCTGAGGAAATAGAAGCATGAGCAAATCCTTAATGCTTCTACAATACAGAGCGCTCATGTATGCCGATGCTAGTACATCGACCTGATATAGTCATGTTGTGAGTGGTCACAAGCAGATATCAGTCAAATCTAGATGAAGAATACTAGACCTTTTGTGAAATGTATCCTTAAGTACTTTAAGAAGAATAAGGATATGATGTTGGTCTTTGGTAACGGAGAACTCAAGTTCAGGGAACACATGACTCGGTTTCATAAGTCTGATATAGGATGATGAAGTCGACATCCTGAAAGTTTCTGTTTGTGTGCCAATGGTGGTGCTATCAACTGAAATGAGTTCCAAGGCAAACGGTGATAGGCTAGATTCCACCATGGAAGCAGGGAATATATTATTGCATCCAGAAGACCTACGAAGGAAGCATTCTCAGGTAATAAAATTTGCTGCAGAGAAATTGGAAAGATAGCCTTCTAGATCCATATGTCCTCCTGATACTGCGATAATAATGGCGCATATAGCCCTTGCTAAGAGACCAAAGGTCTCGACGCACGAAATCCAAGCATTGGAGGCAGCGATACCACCAACGTCATTCCGCGACTTACCTCAAGGAATGTTTATTGTCGAGGTCAAAGCAGATTCACAACTCCACACATAACGCTGGTGGCAATTAGGAACCAACTTTACAAAGCCATTGGGTCCAGCAGCAAGATCGAGAGTCCACTTGAGAAGATGGGGAACATAGACTTGTAGCCTAATTAACTTTAGGACAAGTAAGAGAATTTGTTAGTATCAATATTTGCCCTAGAAGCCAGAATTGGCTGACACTTGTAATACACTTCTAGGGGCAAAATATTGATAATTTTGACTAATATTCAATAAATGGAGTTGATGTTTCTATCACATATGTGTGATTTGTGTCTGGTGATACATTCCTTGAGTTAAATGATAATGATATTCATTATTGTACAAGAGGTGAAAAATTTTAAGACATGAATAATCATTGATTAACTCATAAAATGCTCCCACCATAGGATCCATCATGAGAATGGTGAATTGATCTGGAAAGGTTGGTATACAATCGCTTCTCTTTAAGTAGATCAGAATCTTGAGTTATGGTGTGGAGACATCTCTGGAGCGAGAGTATAGTACTCGTGTAGAATCAGGGGCACTGAGCGTGACCATCTCGAGTAGTCCATTAGCGGCAGGAGTCCTATGGAGTCTTTACTCTGATGCATGACAGTTATATGATGTAATCGTAGTGGATTCTTGATCTAAGATGCAATGGTAGTTTTACCTTGAGGGTGTTATAGTTTGACTACACCATTACTCGATCTCCTATCATCAGCCAATCTTGAGGGTATGATTGTTGGCTATAATGATGTTCATTATAAGCAACTGGGATATACATCAAGAGATGGAATCGTATCTAACCTCGAGGCAGGAGAGCACACCCTATGATGATCATGGAAATCAGTTGCTAAGGCCCATTGCGCATGGTGCAAAGTGAAATAATAGAAAGAGTTTCATTTCCTTTTCACATGGGACTTGAATCGATGATTACATCAATTGCAGAGACTAGGGTTTGACAATGTCACCTTAACCCTAAATCTGATCGCGGGCTGCAAGATAGAAGAACTTAATCCAACAGGTAAGCTGCACTAGAGAGGTTCACATTTCGCTCTGATGGGTTGCCACCTATACTGCTAGGTGTCACTGGTGGATTTCAGGAGCAATTAGAATGTCTATAGATGATCGATCGCATTTCTAGGCTATTCAAATCAGAAGAGTTCTGGATCCATCGAAAGGATTTCGATGATGTCGAGATATAAGATCATGACATAATTCCATTACCAGTGACCAGAACTAAATCTAACTGCAGATCACAACGGAAACATAGGGTTTGTGGTATATATTGAACTAGACGTCAGTTCAATTGAACTGATCGTAATGGGAGCTGATTGCAATTAGGTTCAAGGAAATCGTACTAGCACTACGATTGATCACTGAACGTTCTATCGTTTAATATCATAAATATTTGTCCTTGACTGAGCCAAAGGCAGTTTGTGCTTAATTTGAGGGCCTTTGACCTTTGTCCTGTACGTAGAGCTTGTCCACGCAGAAAAGGTTGTCTTATTTTGTAAGAATATTACCGTTTCCATTTTTGGTCATCTACATTTCTCGTCCTTTGACTTTGGTCAAAAAGGTTGACCTGTACTGGTCAGAGATGTTGACATTGGAACACTTTGATCTTTTGTCCACAGTGTCATGCACTTATTGAGGGCGTGGGGGCTGTCCCCTACAGAACCTGGGCAACGGAGGGAGGGCGCTATCCACCCTGGTGTGGTGCCGCAAGCTGGAGGCGCCCAGGGTCCTGTTGGATAGGACTCCATCTCCTTTTTGGATTCCAATTCGAGTTCTCCTAAGAACCAACTTTGACTGGTGCTTAGACCTCTATAGGCAGGGAATCCTAGGGGACTCTATTTCCACCAATCAGATTTAGGAATCTGATTTCACAAGATTGTGATTGGTTGGAGAGAAGAGTTGTTTGGATTCATAGATACGTTTTATAAATAAGACCCCTAAAGCCCAACTCAATAGAGCAAATCATAATTCTCCATGCCCAAGACTGCTTCTCCTCTCCTCCTCCATGGTCAAAGCACCTTCTCCTCTCCTCTCCACGTCCAAAGAAGGTTTTGGATTCTTGGGTTGGAGGCAATCTAGAATGAGAGAAAGGCGACTGGGAAAGCGTGAGAAGCGCTGCACTGCTGGCATAAGGACGACTCGCTGATTTCTGAAGGTATTTTGAAGATTCCTCCAGTATTAGATCTAGATCTGATTTCTGGAGTATGTGATAGAGAAGAAGAGGATCTTCCAGATCTCCGCCTTGAGTGGAATTATAGGTAGTAGGCTAGGAAATTGCCGTGGTCTAGATCCAGAACCTTCGTGCTGCTAATCACAAGGGATCATCAATCGGATATAGGATTAACCCACTTCAAGGTAAATAAATTTTGATTTAATTTTATCTGATTTATTTTAATTATTAAAATAATAAGAATCAGATGAGAACACTTCTCCAGATCTGATCTAGATCAAAGGAAAAAAAATTTTAAATAATATACTCTTGATCTGATCATGTATCTGAACGAACCTGGTCCAAAAAATCAGGAATTTTCCTTTAACTTATCAACGTGGAACTCTTGAAGAGTCCTAATCAGTGGAATCTTGATTCGCAGTATCTCAAATTGAATCAAATCACAATACATAGAGTCTTAGACTAGTGACTCTTGATCAAGAAATCTAGATAAGTAGACGACGTCCCCAGTCTAGTAGGACTCTTTAGGTCAAAAAGAGTTCCGAGTCCAGTGGGACGTCTTGGACCATAGAGTGCCAGACCAATGGAACTCTTGATCATGAGAGTTCCAAATAGTAGGAACTTCAGTAGTTCTCAGTCCAGTAGAGAACTCTCTGGATCACAGAGTTCAATTCTATGAAACTTCTTGACTATAGCGTTTCAAAAACCAATGAAACATTATGAGATTAAAGAGTCCCTAGATAATGTAGCGAACTCAAAGATCCCAATCCAGTAGGCACTCCTTGGTCACAGAATCTTAGTCAATGAAAAATCTTGACCATATAGAGTCCCGATACCCACAAATTGGGAAAGCATCTTAGTAGATCGACATCAAGGTAACCCTAATATGTGTAACCTAGGTCCGAACCAAGTCGGGTAAGCGATAGAAACCTAATTTTATATCTAATCGAAGTGACAATCTAGCAATCTGGTACCGACAATGTTCTGGATAGATCAATAATCAATCATAATCATATATATTCAGAAACCTATGCAAATATTGTTAGCCATCATTAGCTTCTATAGTCGATTACGATTAGTTTTAGTATCCACTATTCACCGCTATGTAATATTGCAGTGACTCAGGGTTAGATTGTCAACCCTAGAAAATAACATCCATACATGTCTCAAAGCAATTGCCAGATCCATGAGAGACACCTGGCTAAGATTTTAATCTAAATGTGGAAATACAATGACACATGATTATGAACGATTCAGACTTTTCAAATCAGGAGTGGTCAATCCATCTTGATAGATATGCAGACCTGAAGGGAAGAAATCCAGATTTTTCGAGTTCGCAAGGTTTCGTTCAACTTATCAGATCGAAGAATATATTATTCAAAAGTGTTTTTTCTTGATCTAGTGAATAATATCTAAAATATTTACAGATTTGATTCTTATTATTTTAATAAATAAAATAAAATAAAATCAAATTAATCAATTGTATTTAAATAACCGATGAGTATAATCCTATTAACCCGTTGATTGATCCTGTTTGTAGTGAAAAGTTCTGGATCATACATAGCAAGTGCCTGGCCTATGGTATTCATGCATCAGAGCATGGATCTAGAGCATCCTCTTCTTTTCTATCACGTCTCCAAAAAATCAGATCTGGATCTGATAACTGGAGGAATCTCAAAACTCCTTCTATGAAGATCAGCAGTCGTCCTTGATGCAAGGCAGTGGCAGCCTTAGCTTTTGAATCATTCTTTTTCTTGCTTGAATCGCACCAACAAAAATCCAAACTTCCTTTTGGACATGGAGAGCAAGGGGGAGAAGGTTGGTGGCGATTGGAAGTAAGGAGGGGACGAGGTAGTCCTAGGGCGTGGGGAATTGGTGATTCAAATCATCCTCATGTAATTTGAGTTGGGCACAGGGTCTTATTTGTAGACTGACTGTGATCCAACTTCACTTGCCTTCCTACACAATTGCACAAACCTCTTTGTGAATCAGATCTAAATCTGATTTAGTGGGAATAAGTCTCCTGGATTCCTTCCTTAGAGGGTCACCCTAGACTCAGTCAAAGTTGGTGTCTTAGAAGAACTCTCTAATTGGAATCGAAAAAGGAGATGGAGTCCTTCGTTCCACAAGACTCCTAAGGCGCCTCCAACTTGGGCACACACTCAAGCGATGCGTGCGCCTCCAACTTCCTTGAGCCAGTTCTGCAAGGGGACATGGCCCCACCAGCTCTTCACGATAGGTCTGTGACATATGGTCAAAAGTCAAAATATCAATGGTCAAGCAATTTGACCCAGTCAAACGGTAGACTTTGATACGAAAGTAAAGAACAAGATGGACAAAGGTGACCAAACACATGGCAGGTAATGTCTTTACAAAGGATAAGACAACATTTCTAACTTGGACACCCATCCAGATCAATATCCCATATAGAACGGCCTCTGATTAAAGCATAAACTACCGTTGGCGTCAAGCAGGACATACTTATTTACGATAGCAAAGATAGAATTGTTTAGGTTTCAATATCGAGTGACTAGCACGATTTTTTGAGACTAATTGAATCTTATTGCAGATAATTGAACTAGATCAGTTTAATTGATGAGTCAACACAGATTCAAAACCCTTAGTTTGTGTGACCCCATGTTAGGTCAGTTCTGTATGGTAATGGAAGATATGATCATGCATCTCTATCATCGAAATCATCGAAAACTCTTTCTGATTGGATCCAAAACTCTTTCTGATTCGAACAGCTTAGAATGATCGATCATACAAATCATTTTAAATTGCTGCCAAAATCCACCAAGTGACACCTAGCAAGTTAATGGTGGCAATCATCAGGAGCTGCATGTGAACCTTTTTGGTGGCAGCTCCTATGTGATAATTCTTGCATCTTGAAGCCCCGATCAGATTAGGGTTTTAGGTGAACTCGTCAACCCTAGTTTCTATCATATGATTAATCATCGATCGAGTCCGATGTGAAAATTAAATAGACAATCTTTTCTATTATTTCACTCTGACCATGCGCCATGGACTTCTGACTTGATTTTCTCAATGATTTATCATAAGGGTTCGCGCTCCCACTATCACCGAGGTAGTATAGATTCCATTTGATGCATCACCAGTATCTATCAAATAGAACATGCTATAGCCAACATATGACCACCTCAGGCGTTCCATATGTGACTAGGAGACCGAAGTAATTGGGTAGTACAAACTATAACACCCTCAAAGGTGAAGCTGTCGATGACACCATCAGGTCATAAAGAACCCAGAACACACTACTGCAGCAATTCGAGTCAGCATTGACGAGAAGGTAGCTCCCCTATGACTACTCAAGATGGTCCACGCTCAGTTGGCTTCGTTCTCTAATTATAGTATCTGTACTCTCGCTCGGGTGTCTCCACACCATAAGATCATCGATATATACTAAGAAGAAGCGATTGTCATCTCAATCTTCCAGATCAATCACATCCTCATTGTCGGGAGCCATTTTTATGAGTTTGATAATGATTATCCATGTTTAAATTTTCAACTCTTGAAAATATGAATTATCATTACCGATAACATCCAAAGATGTATCACAAGCACATCTAAATACACATGTATGAATAGAAATAAGCCATTTTTATTCATTTATACGTGCAAATTAATAATAATTTTGCCTCTAGTAAGTGGTTAATTACAAGTGTCAGCTCAGAGCTAGGCTCTAGGGCACATATATTAAACAATGCTCCCACTTATCCTAAAGCCAATGGCTACAAAGTCTAAGTCCATCTTCTCTCAAGTGGCTTTCATCCTGCTCTGCCTGGCCCAACGGCTTTGTAAGTGGGTCTGCCACATTTACTGTGGAGTTGACTCTCTATGACCTTTGACATAGACACCGCTTCTCGAGGTAATCGTGGATGAGGTGATATACCACTTGCTTGAAAACTCTTCCAGCTGACAGCACCACGCATTACACACACAACTACTGCCAGATGTCGATGTTCGATCATATAGTATCGGACCATTGAGAGAATCGAGTCTGTGTACCCTGGAACTTGGAGTTCTCCATCTTAGCCTAAAGACGGCAACATCAACTATCCTAGTTCCTTTCTTAGTACTATAAGGATACCATTATCACCAGAAGTTCTGGGTGTTCTATTCACCTGATTTACTGATATCTGCTTGTGACTTGAGGCAGCATGGGACGATATCAGCGTCCGTAGTACATAGCATGGCATACATGAGACTTCCCATTTGCAGAAGCAAAAGTGGACGTTGCTGCATGGCGTTCTAGTTTCCTCAGGTAGTGCTAGGGCACATCTTCTGGGAAAAGATGAATACATGGTTGAAGGCGTATAATACCCTTCTTCTAGAATTTGTTCCATACTAAATACTCTTATAATAGTATTTATTCCATGTAGCATCTTTACTGTGAAGAGTTCCAGGCATACTATTCGATCTACTCATTATAGACCTTAATCTCTAGAATAAGGATGCTTCGCTTAGGTCTTTTCATGAAGAGAATTCTTGGACAATATCACATAAATTTGACTGTTTGTCATCTATGGGAGAGCATCATTCCTAATAAGGAGGATGTCGAATCTCACGAGACGAACAATGAGGAAGACAACAGCGCTCCCCACTAGATCACCTTTGAAAACATATGGTTCTCTTTCATTTTTGATGAAATCAAATATTTGATCACATCATTGAAACGAGTGTTCCACTCTGAGATGCTTGCTTAAGTCACATTATTTGGTCTTGCAGCTTGCAACACTTGTGATTGCAGTTATCACTGGATGTGAAACCTAGCGGCTGTTCCATACTTAGGAATATTTTCCTCAGATATTCCCATTAGAATGTCGTTTCTCAACGTGTCATTTTGCCCTATTTCGTCATATCGTAATACGGCTGCATCGAACAGCAATGTCAGATAGGATTTTCAGCATAGTCCACTGCGGAAAAGGGTATCTGATAGTCAATGCCTTCGCGTTGACTCAATAACCTTTGTGCCACTATTCTACGCGCTTGAAGTCTCCAATTTCTCATCTGCACTAAGTCTCTCGGTTGAAGAGTCCATTACAGCCCAATAAGGTGTACTATACCTTCTGGTGGGATCTACCAAGGTCCGAGACTTGGTTTGAGTGCATTGGAGCCGAATTTCTGATGCATTGCCTCTAGCCATTTCCTCAGAGTTCGATATCTGATAATTTCGGCCTCGGTTGTAAGTGTTTGGGATTCATCTGCACCATGTAGCACTCGATTACTCTATAGGAATAGTTTTTTTCTACATCCTCTGAAATAAGATACTATAAGATATCTCTTAGGGGACGGAACTTTTTTCGAATCTACCGTGAGGGTGCAGGAGGTAGTGTTCTTATTGGCTCAACCTGATTTGGTTTCCAATTGGTCCTTAGCTCGTTGTACCATGTGAGACTCTTCATCAAGCTTAATCTGCTTTTCTAAATGCTGCTATCTTGAATAAACTATTTTTCAAGAAAGATGGCATGTCGACTCACAATCACATTGTGGTCTTCTGGAATGTAGAAATAGTATCCTAATGACTCTTTAGGATATCCTATGAATCGAGCTCTAAAGGACCTAAACTCTAACTTGTCCGCTTGTTGTCTTTTGACATGAGCCGGACAACCCCAAATTCTGAGATGACTCAGACTTGGTTTCTTACCGTGCCATATCTCATACGGTGTGGTAGGAACGGTTTTAGAGGGAACCCTATTCAGTAGATAGATTGAAGTTAACAATGAGTGTCCCCAAAGAAAATCAGGGAGGTCTGTGAAGCTCATCATGGATCGAACCATATCCAATAGGGTCCGATTTCTCCATTCTGAAACCCCATTGAGTTGAGGTGTTTCCTGGTGGGAGTCCATTGAGAGACTATGCCATTTTTCTTTAGATAGTCTAGGAATTTCCCGGCTAAGGTATTCACCTCCTCGATCTTGATCGAAGAACCTTAATGGGTTTTCCAGTTTGTTTTTCTACTTCATGTCTGAATTCTTTGAACTTTTCAAAAGCTTCAGACTTGTGTCTCATAAGATACACATACCCATACCTAGACAGATCATCGGTAAAGGTAATGAAGTAGACAAAATTGCCTCTAGCCGGCACATCAAATGGGCCGCACACATCAGTATGTACTAGGGCAAGGAGATCTGTGGCCCTCTCCCCATGTCCAACAAAAGGGAGTTTAGTCATTTTGCCTTGAAGACAAGATTCACAAGTTGGATATGACTCGGAAAGTCAATGGACTCAATAGCCCATTTTTCTCCAATTTGTTGATCCTATCTTCTGCTATATGACCTAATCTCAGGTGCCATAGATATCTGTCATTTGGACTATCCCTAGGTCATTTGGCATTCATGTTTTGCTCGAATAATGAGCATACCTCCAGAAGGACCTTCCTTCTTGTTCTTCAGGGTGGCTAGGTAAGTAGGGCAGTTCCGCTTCCAATGGCTATCGCTGTTGCAATGGAAACACTTTCCTTTGACAGCGGCTTTCATCTTCGGCTCTGCCTTTTTCTTCTTTGCTCCTTCTACCTTCTGCTTTTTCGCAGACTTCTTTTTCTTTCCATAAGACTTTCTTTTGGAAGAAGTCCGTTCCATAGCAAGAACTGAGCCTTTAGAACCTTTCATAGAAAGCTCAGCGGTAACCAGCATATTCATTAATTCGGCCAAGAAATTTTGAAGTTTATGCATGTGGTAATTCATGATGAATTGCCCATATGCATCAGTCAAGGATTGCAGAATAATATCGTTCTGCAGGTCCAAGTCTAACTTCACACCGAGCTTCTCAAGCTCTTCCATGTCCTTGATCATTGTCAGACAGTGATCTTGGACTGACTGCCCATCACGCATCTTAGCCTTAAAAAGTCATTTCGTGACTTGATACTTGGCTGCGCGACTCTGTTCACCAAACATCTCCTGCAGGTGAGCCAACATTTGGCGAGCAGTCCCGATATCCTTCATGTTGGCGCTGGAGCTCATCAGACATCGAGCCCAACATGTAATATCTGGCCTTATTATCTTCGTCTATCCATTTTTCCAGAGACGCTCTCTGTTCAACAGATGGACGGGCTGGTAAGGTGGGAGGGTCCTGGTCCAAAACATGGGTTAACTTCTCGGAACCCAAAACTAATTTTGTAGTTCCTGAGCCAATCTTTATAATTGGGTCCAGTCAGTCTATGTGTGTCCAGGATACGTGCCAATGGGTTGGACGCAGACATTTTCCTATAGAGAGTCAAAGATTCTAGTTAGATACTATAATTTTGACTTGACCAATTTATTTAGGAATTTTATTTTTTAAACAAATTAGCTCCCACTATTTTCTCGGATCCCTACACTCCCTCTGTAGAGATGCAAAAATCTCCATGATTAATGATTTCTAGTGGGTGGTGCGGTCTCACCAACTGACTCATCACCTCACCTAACAGTTATTGGTGATGGGTTAGCCAATGAGTGAACAACTCTTGTTCAATGATTCTCTAATCATGGTGCACCCAAACTTGGTCTCTAATTCATGAATCTCACCGTATCCGAATATTGATCCACTCCTTAGTTAAGTCAGACCCACCATTTGCATAGACTGGGTTCCTAATTGAGTCTCTCACCGTATCCGAAATATTGAGCCCAACTCATCCTCCAGCCCATAGCATCCAATGCCTAATAGACATGGTTGCATCTTTCCGGTGCAACTGAGCCACTGTATCCAGCCGAGAACAATCAACCCCGGGAAGGGCCCGCACGTCTACAATGGTGGAAGACCTCAGACTTAATCTTTTCTTAGGGAGAATTGATTCAGGTCTCATTAAACTAGACTTGATCATTAGTCATAACAATTATGACTAACCTAGTGGCATGGGTTAGCTCGGATTATTGACCACCTCAGATCAGAACTGTGTCAACAGATATGGCCAGGTAAGTGAGACCGGTGGAAGGAATATGCCATTAACTCGTACAAGAATGCATTCAGGTCGAGTAGCTTCCAATTAAAAATCAGTCGGTCGTATGTGCCAAACTTACCTTAGACACCAAATTGTTGAGCCAGAACCAATTGGGTTAGCCTACAATCCAGACTCTAACCTCTGAGCCTAATTAGGTCTTGCTTGATCGTGACTCGATCTTGACCCAGACTTAATCCTATTAGGCTGGTCAATTTAAGCATTGTTGATCCCATCTAACCAACTCTTGATTCGGTTTGATCAACCGCTTAGACCTAATTGAGCTACCCAAGCCCGAACCCAGTATTATGAATATGTCTTAGATCTAAAATTCTCAATTTTAGACCTAATTGAATATTTCCATAATCTTAATTTTTAATTAAGTAGGGTTCATAAACAAAATATGCACAATAAATCCTAGGGTTTCAGGATCTAGGGTTTTGCAGAAAGTAAGTTTTGGATTTCTGATTAAGGACGAACACGCAGCACCCTACACATCATAAGAACACCCCCATCGAATGGAAAGAGAGGGCCTTTAAACCTTCTTCATTCTTATGACCGGACGGCCAAGAGGAATGCCTTAATCAGGAACATGCAATACTACAAAATAGTTTTAGATCTATATCATATATCTCATATACAAATTAGATCTAATCATGGCATATTTTGCATACATCTCATGTATCGAATCATGCATGTTTTCAGATCTAAATTATCTCATAATAATCTAAAAAATTAGATTTAAATTGATCTAATCAAAATAAATTCTAATCTAGACAATTATGTAGAACTATTCTACAACTAGTCTAGACATGCATCAATCATATCTCATATGATATTTAAAATTAAATAATTTTTATTTGCTATTTTTTAGATGTTATTATAACACTTATAATATCAAAAAATAGTAAATAAATAGATCTAAAATATGATTTAATCAGATTAAATCAAAAACATGCAAGACTATTCTATAGAACTATTCTATTTTAGAACTAGTCATGCATATTTCTAATCTTAGATCCAAATCATTTAATTTTAATTTTTCTAATTTCAGATCTGATCACATCTCATGTGACATCTAAAATCACTTATTTTCTAATTAAAATAAATTTAAAATCAGATCTAAATACTTTTAGAACCTTGGCTCTGATACCAGTTGAAGGGAAATCCTGATTTCCGGTCCAGGTTCGTTCCAGATCTGATCAGATCAAGAGATATATTTCAAAAATTTTTCTCTTGATCTAATCAGATCTTGATATATTTCAGATCTGATTCTTATTATTTTAATAAATAAAATAAAATAAGATAAATTAAATCAAATTTAATTTACCTGATTTGGGTAATCCTATTACCCTGTTGATGATCCTGTTTTGCAGCGGAAGGTTCTGGATCTTAGCCACGCAAGCGCCTGGCCTCTACCGGTATCCACTCGGGTTGGATCTGGAGATCCTCTTCTTCTCTATCACACCTCCAAAAATCAGATCTGGATCTGATCTGGAGGATCTTCAAAACTCTTTTGAAGATCTGCAGTCGTCCTTTTGCAGCAGCGCAGCCTTCTTGCTTTTGATCGCCTTTCTCTTGATCTGAATCGCACCAACCAAAGTCCAAAACTCCTTTTGGACGTGGAGAGCAAGGGGAGAAGAAGACTGGTTTGGCATGGAGAAGGAGGGGAGAGGCAGCCTTGGGGCGTGGGGAATTTATTTCAATTCACTTAATTAGAGTTGGGCGCAGGGTCTTATTTATAGACTCTTGTGATCCAACTCCTCTTCCTCCAACCAATCACAACCCTTTGTGAAATCAGATCTAAATCTGATTGGTGGGAATAGAGACCCCTGGATTCCTCCTTAGAGGGCGCCTAAGACCAGTCAAACTTGGATTCTTAGTAGAACTCTAATTGGAATCCAAAAAGGGAGATGGAGTCCTTGTCCAACAAGGACTCCTAGGCGCCTCCTTCTTGGGCTCACGCCACCCTTGGCGTGCGCCCTTCTCCTTGCCAGGTTCTGGCAGGGGGACAGGCCCCCACCAGCTCTCCAATAGGTGCATGACATGTGGTCAAAAGTCAAAGTGTCAATGGTCAACGTTTGACCAGTCAAAGGTAGACTTTTGACCAAAGTCAAAGAACAAGAAATGGCAGGTGACCAAAAATGGCAGGTAATGTCTTACAAATAAGACAACCTATTTCTGACTTGGACAACCTCCAGTCAGACCATATGAAGGCCTCTGATTGAGCACAAACTCCTTTGGCTCAGTTAGGACAACTTATTTATGATAGTAAAAGAAGAACGTTAGGTTCAATCGAGTGCTAGCACGATTTCCTTGAACCTAATTGAATCTCATTCAGATCAATTGAACTAGATCAGTTCAATTGATGATCACCAGATTCAAACCCTTGTTTGTGTGACCCAGTTAGGTTCAGTTCTGTATGGTAATGGGATATGTCATGATCTCTATCATCGACATCATCGAAACTCCTTTCGATGGATCAGAACTCTTCTGATTCGAACAGCTAGAATGATCGATCATCTAAATCATTCTAATTGCTCCCAAAATCCACCAGTGACACCTAGCAGTATATGGTGGCAACCCATCAGAGCTGAATGCGAACCTCTTGGTGCAGCTACCTGTGTGATTAAGTTCTTCTATCTTGAGCCCCGATCAGATTAGGGTTAAGGTGAACTCGTCAAACCCTAGTCTCTGTCATATGATGTAATCATTCGATTCGAGTCCAATGTGAAAATCTAAATAGAAACTCTTTCTATTATTTCACTCTGCCATGGCCATGGGCTTCTGGACTTGATTCTCATGATCATCATAGGGCTGCTCCTCTACCACCGAGGTAGATAGATTCCATCTTGATGCAATCCAGTTCCTACAATGAACATGCTATAGCCAACATACACCTCAGGGTTCCATATGGCTAGGAGACCGAGTAATGGTGTAGTCAAACTATAACACCCTCAAGGTGAACTGCCGATGCATCCTCAGGTCAAAGAACCAGACACACTACTGCAGCATCGAGTCAGTCATTGACGAGAAGGTAGACTTCCCTAATGACTACTCGAGGTGGTCACGCTCAGTGCCCTCGTTCTCTAACGAGTACCTGTACTCTCGCTCCGGTGTCTCCACACCGTAGACTCAAGACTCATCTACTAAAGAGAAGCGATTGTACACCAACCTTCCGGATCAATCACCATCCTCGTGATGGTCCTATGGTCGGGAGCATTTTATGAGTTAATAATGATTATTCATGTCTTAAATTTTCAACTCTTGAAAATATGAATTATCATTACCATTAACTCAAAGGATGTATCACAGACACTAAATATACATATGTGATAGAAAATAACCCATTTTATTCATTATAGTCAAAATTATAATTTTGCCCCTAGAAGTGTATTACAAGTGTCAGCCAATTCTGGCTTCTAGGGCAAATATATCTAACAGCACCGACTCCATAAGTACTTGACTGTACCCAAAAATCTTTCATCACGGAATTAGAAATTTAGATAGTTCGGCACCAAAACACAGTGAGTTGCTTGAAAGTCACCATGGTGATCTTAGGTCGGTGGGACATTTATACCCATATTCCATCGAAGCTAATCTTGATAGGAGAAAAGTCCCAAAGTTGGTTACATTCAGCGCAGATGTACCCATACATCTCACTTGCATGCCATATCGATGTCTCAATACTCCTTGGTTATGAGGACAATCAACCTATATGGCATGCAATGATCCATACTTGATAAACATTGTCGTCCTAAGTAACAATGTATCATTTGGTCATGAGCTATTTAAGGACTAAATGTCAAATTTTTCTTTGCCAAATCTAGATAGTCCTAAGGACTTCATCACAACACAGGAGTTCATTAGAAGATAATAGAATTTATGATAAAAAATATCAAAATAACTTTTATTAATTTATAATTCATATACCATTATAAATATATGGCCCAACCATCAATAGACTGATGATTGGATTTGGGGCACATTTCCAACAATTGATGTAGTATCTAATATCTATCTTCAACTTAAAGTCATTGAACTCCTTCACTGCAATAGCTTTAGTGAATGGGTTGGTCAGGTTTTCCTTTCCATCGATCTTCTGAAGGTCGACATCACCTCGATCCACAATCTCTCGGATAAGATGGTAGTGGCATAGAATATGCTTCGTCCGTTGGTGTGCCTTTGGTTCCTTCGCCTGAGCAATGGCTCCAGAGCTGTCGCAATAGAGAAGAACTAGACCATCAAGGGAGAGTGCTACTCTGAGCTTGGTAATAAATTTTTTTAGCCACACCACTTCTTTGGCAGCATCTGATGCAGCGACATACTCCACCTCACAACTTGAATCGACCATAGTGTGCTACTTGAAACTCTTCCAATAGACGGCCCCACCATTAAGGATAAATATATATCCCGACACATTCTTGCTATCATCATGATCAAACTAGAAATTAGAGTCTGTGAACCCCACAAATTTTAAGTCTGATTCATCATATACAAGCCACTGATCCTTAGTATTTCTTAAATACTTCAGCATGGTTTTAACAACCTTCCAGTGATTCTCTCCTGGATTAGATTGGTATCTACTCACTACACCTAGTGAGTATGGCATATCTGGTCGCGTACATATCATGGCATATATTATAGAACCCACCATTGAAGCATATGGTATTCTATTCATACGCTCTCTATCTAGAGGTGTTGTTGGACAATCCCTCTTTGAAAGAGAAATTTCATGGCCTATCGGTAGATAGCCTTTCTTGAAATTTTTCATGATGAACCATTTCAGCACAATGTCAATGTACGTAGACTGGAACAATCCAAGCAACCTTTTAGATCTATTTCTATAGATCTTCATCCCTAGGATGTAGGAAGCTTCTCTTAGATCTTTCATGAAAAACATGATGACAGTCAGATCTTTATTTCTTGTAATGCAGGGATATCATTTTCGATTAAGAGAATATCATCCACATACAATACTAGAAATATAATTGCTGGACCATTAGCCCATTTGTATATGTAGGGCCTCTGTTCATTCTTAACGAAGCCATATGTTTTGATTGTTCTATCAAATCATATGTTCCAGCTCTGAGATGCCTACTTTAATCCATAAATAGACCTTTGAAGCTTACACACCTTAAACTCATCTATGAACGTGAAACCTTCAAATTGTATCATATACACCTCTTCATCCAGCTCTCCATTCAAAAAAGCTATTTTTACATTCGTCTGCCAGATTTCATAGTCCAGATGGGCAGCTATGGCAAGCATTATCCAAATGGATTTAAGCATTGTCACAGGAGAGAATGTCTCGTCATAGTCAATAGCATAACATTGATGATACCCCTTGATAACCAAATGGGCTTTATAGGTCTCCATCTTTCCGTCTATGCCTCTTTTTCTTTTGAAGACCCACTTACATCCTATGGATTTTACCCCTTCGAGTGGGTCAACCAATGTCCATACATCATTGACCTTCATGGATTCCATCTTGGATTTCATGGCCTCAAGCCATTTCTCAAAGTTGGATCTTTGCATTGCATCCATATAGGTGATTGGGTCCTGATCGTTCTCATTGAGTTTGATAGGATCCCCGTCCCGGACCAAAAAACCATAGTATCTATCCGGTTGATGTGGTACTCTACCAGATCTTCTTAAGGATACTTCTATAATGGATTCTAAGTCTAATCTAATCAGATCCAACTCAGGTTTAACTTGTATCCGTTCTTCCACTTATCGTACTTCATCAAGTTCGACCTTGGAGGTATTAGTTTCTTTACCAAGGAACTCCTTTTCTAAAAAGACTGCCTTAAGGCTGACAAACACTTTTTACTCATCAGCAAGATAGAAGTAGTAGCCTTTGGTTTTTTTTGGATAACCTATAAAACTATACTTATCAAACCTAGGTCCAAGCTTGTCTGTCATCAAATGTTTGACGTAGGCCGGACGCCCCCAAATCCTAAGGTGTGAAAGCATTGGCTTACGTTCTGTCTATATTTTATATGGTGTTTTATTAAAATATTTACTCAGAACCCTATTTAGAATGTAACAAGCTAATTCGAGAGCATATCCCCATAGAAAGATCGGCAAACCAGCAAACCCCATCATGGATCAAATCATGTCCAATAGGGTCCGATTTCTTGTTTCAGACACACCATTATGTTGTGGTGTTCCAGGAGGGATTCATTGAAAGAGAATCTCATTCTCTCCAAGATATATTAGAAACTCATTGAAAATATACTCACCCCCTCGATCAGATCAAAGAGTTTTAATACTCTTCCCAGTTTACTTTTTTACCTCATTTCAAAATAGTTTGAACATTTCAAACAACTCCCACTTATGCTTCATTAAATAGACATACCCATGCCTCGATAGGTCATCTGTGAAGGTTATGAAGTAGAAATATCTACCTCTAGCACTTAAGCTCATGGGTCTACATACATTTGAATTTACTAAACTTAAGAGTTCAGTGGCTCATTTATCTTTTCCAGTAAAAGATGACTTGGTCATCTTATCAAGAAGACGGGACTCACAGGTCAGAAGTGACTCACAATCACTAACCTTAAAAATTTTTTCTTGAGCTAACCTGTTAATTCTATTCTTGTTAATATGACCTAGCCTACAGTGCCAAAGGTAGACATCAGATACATCACTAATTCTAAGGCATTTACTGGAGGATTGAACCACGTTAACAGGCATAGAAAGTAAATAAATTCTGTTATTCAATTATCCAATCAAAATTGTAACACCATTCAAAATAACATTACAAAATTTTTTTTTTATTGATATTTCAAAACCATTCATGGCCAAAAGGCCTACGAAAATGACATTCAATAAGAAAGTTGGACAATAATGACATTCATTAAGAATAATTTTATTTGAATTGATTACAAGATTCATGATTCCTAGAGCTAGAATTAAAACTTATCTTTCATCTCCAACATTCAAAAACCTCTCGCCTTGATCAAATCTCCTACTGACCTACGAGCCCTGCATAGAATTACAAATATGATAAGAGCTTTCAGTATCTAATACCCAGGCAGTAGAATCAAATAAGATAAAATTGTAAGATATTATCATATTAATTACCATACCCAGCAACCACTTGCTTCTTTCTTGGTCTGTTCGAGTCCAGGAAGGCAATGTACAGAGGATAGTTCCTCTTCCAGTGCTCCTACTTCTTGTAGAAGAAGCACTCTGCCTGACTCTAGTCAGGCTTGCATTTCTTGATCTGACCTTGTGCAGTCGTCCCAGCATGCGGCCGCACCTTCTTATTTTTCTTCTTATTATTCTTCTTTTCTTTCTTAAAGGGTCGACGATCAGAAGAAGACCCTCCCACTACATTCACCGTCTTCTTGTGGAGTTGGTGATCCTTCTCAAAGTTCTGTAGCAACCCCAACAAGCCGTGGCAGTTTACTGCAGGCTTTGTCATTCTAAAATGAGTTAGGAAGGGGAGGAAGGACTTAGACAAAGAATTAAGGATCGCATCTTTACTGAGCTGGTCGTGTAGGAGAAAGCCCAACCTGCTAAGACGCTCAATCATCTTAATCATGTATGATACATGATCGATGACTGAGGCCCCATCCCTCATCCGAGCATTGAAAATGGCATAACTTGTTTTGTGCCTTTCAACATCATCCGACGTGCCAAAAGAGTCGTTCAATATTTAAAGCATCTTCTGTGGCTAGGCATTTTCAAACCTACGACTGAACTCGTCATTCATTACCACTAGCATTATACATCGAACAGTGGTGCGATCATTAAGTCACTTCAGATAAGTGTCTCAGACCGCTTTTCTAGTATTCGGGACTGGCTCCTCAAGTGCTCGATCCATTACTACATAAAGAATCCGCTCATGCTCCAGGACGATTTTCAACTTATGATACCAGCTATCATAGTTGGATCCCATTAATTTATCATGGTCTAACAATAATCGAAGCGATAGATTAGTGGCCATGTCTACACAAAAAGGAAAACCAAATCTAATTAGTATATGAATTATTAATCCTAAAGACTTAGACTTCAATCTAAAGGTTCTTCCACTATTTTATATGAATTGGTAGCCTTTATCTTCAATTCGAGGAATTACTCTAATTTCTTAGTGGATACTAGAATCCACATAGACTACACATGAGCCCAACTTTGGTTGGTCAACCCATGTGCATCTCTGGATAGATTCAAAATCAATTATTTTTCTAAACAACTTCTAGTAACATTGATTTTATCCCATAGACCTAATCAGTAGGCTTTGGCCTCCATTGAAAAAGGTTCGGTTAGGTCCAACCATTAATATGACCATATTTGGTCTTATCTAATCAATAAATGATCAGGCCCGACTTTGGTCGGCCAACCTAACCACCATCATGAAAGACTTAATCAAATTATTATTTTATGAATGATAATTTCATTAGTCAATAATCTTCAGGCGTTTGGGCCTCCAATGATCATTATATTAATGAATCCATTATCACTCAACTTAATGGGAGGCTATGATCTAGTTATCTATATAACTATTTTATTTTTAAGAATCTAATAATTTTAGAGGATTTAGTTAATCAATTTAAGAAAATTCAGCAAGCCAATTTTGATCCTCCCACTGACTTCACCAAGTCAGAAAAGAATATAATCTAAGCTAGCATTAGGAGCACCTAAATCAGTCGGACTGATTTACCTAATAGACATGGGTGAGTCTGAATCACCAAGTGATCTAATCAAAATCTAACTCATCAAGAATGCCAGGTAAGCAAGATCAGTGGAAGGGATATGCCATTAACTCGTCAAAGATTGAATCAGTACGAGTAACTCCCAATTAAAAACCACTGGTCAAACTGCCAAACTTACCTTAGACACCATCCAGTTCATTAATTTTAATTTAACCAACCTAGTAATTTTGGATTCAACCGCATTGCCTTGAATCAAGTCCATTTGATCCTCGTTAAAGGCATGGACTTGACCAACTACAACTATTAAAATTGAGTCTATAGAGTTCTTGATCTAATCTAAATTAACATTTAATTAGATTTGATCAGTTACTTTAAATTAGTCTATCTTTTATCTAGCCTTAGGTCTAACCTAATTTATGGACCTAATTCAGCTAACCCAATAACCCACAAGTTTATGATTAATGACTTAGAGTCTTAATTCATAATTCTAGACACTAAATCATTATACTTAATTTTTAATTAAGTTTACGGGCTGAGGGTTAGGATTCAGCATTTTAAAAATATTTTTAATTTTGAAAGGTTCTTTACAGCTTAGCATTATTCACCAATTGAGTCGACTCATTTCAAAATTAAATCGTCTCAATTCACAAACAACACTAGTTGTAAGGTTTAATCTGAAACTATGTACACTACATAATCATGAAATCATGAATCAAACTTTATCTAAATATGCATTCATGATCATAAATCAAATTAAAGCTTAATATAATTAAATCATAAAAATAGTAGATCAAATCTAGTAATTTTATGATTAATGATATAGATCAGTAATGTACCAAAACAACCTTTTCATTATAGGGGGTAAACCGTACAGCAGGACAACCTACAGTCCGTGCGATCTAAATTTTAATTTTTTAGATCTAATTACTCTAATTATTAGATTAATATTTAGATCAAATCTAAATTATTAATCTAAATAAGCAAGCATATCATGTTTAAAGAGCCTTGCTCTGATACCATTGTAAGAAAATAGTGCAGGATTTGCCATGCTACTTTTCAAAAATAGTAATGATGCAGTAAAAAATAATTAATCTATTTAATTATCTATCGATCATATCAGATTACTTAACCCTACATATTAGGGTCTAAACATAATATGCATGCATACAACAATAGATCTGAAAATAAAACTGTGTAATAAACTATTTACTACATCTACGTGTTCAGAATATAATACATTTTTATGGATAGTCGATCATCATAATCTAAATCCATCAGATAATGCTCTAGTATCACATCACAGTCACACATATGTCCGACCTCTATGGTTGATTCACATGGAGCTCCTGGTCCTGATCAGTCCAACTGGAGTCTAGCTCCTCACCGGGACCTTCGATGATTGATTATGATCGATCCGATCGATCATATATTTTTGTATTTTTTAGATATTCTAAAAAATTAGAATATAAATATTGGAGGATGATGAAGATGTGTTTCAAATTTAGTGGTGATCCGATGCTTACAGCACTCGATCTCTCCACCCGAACCCAGATTCCCAAATCTAGGATTTCACTCGGCCCAAAAACCCTGACATACTAAAAGTCCTATCACGCCCTCTCTGTGTGGAGTTTTTCCATAAAATAAGTTTTTATGGAAAGATAACTATTAGATAAATAAGATTATATCTAAAAATAGGATATCCTTAGAGGTGAAAATCATAAGAGAAGAGAGAAATGAGGGAAAAGTAAAGTGTTATAGGATCCTATTCACCTTCACTCTAAGATTTTTTTTTGCCTAAAACTAATGCCCAAATACTCTAAAATTTTTACCACATAATGCTAAACCCTTCACCTACATGCACAAAAATTCTCATAATTTATTGACATAAATACCATGGAAAAACCACATAGAAAATGATAAGGGTCGAGTGGTTGAGAGGTTTTAACCACTCACTTGATTTCAAAAATCAAATGAGCCTCTTATCCTTATCCAACGCCCTCTTCCTTATATTTAACATGCAGAAGGACTCTCCTTCTACATGCATATTTTTATTTCTCAAAAAATATTTGACAAACAAAAGGGAGGGCATGGGAAGCAGTGGAAAAGTTAAAAATGGTGGGCGCATGGGAGAATTTGAATTCAAACTTCATTTGACTTGGTCCTAATTGATTTCAACTAGACCGATTAATCTAGATCCAATTAAACCAAGTTAAATCCAACCAAATTAGGCTTATCCTAATTCAATAAAATTTTAATCAAATTAAAAATTAATTAGATTTACGTCCTGATCAAATCAGGATCAAAACTTCCATAGCATTTAGATCATCTCATAACCTAATCAGATCAAATTCAATCAAACTTGATCGAATCCTCATCGCTCAATCAAAATATAGCTAATCAATAATCAAATTACTAATTAATTCTCTAAAAATATCTAAGTTCAAATCGAATGGATTATTGGGCAATAGAGTTCTATCAATATGAAACTCTTGAAGAGTCCTAAATCAATGGAACTCTTAAACCTAGTATCCCAAACGAATCGAACTCACGATTATAGAGTCCCAGACTAGTGAAACTCTTGATCAGAGAGTTTCAAATGAGTACGACTCTTGGTCACAAAGTCCCAATCTAGTGAGACTCTTAACCATAGAGTCCTAGACCAATGGAACTCTTGATCAGAGAGTCTCAGATAAGTAGGTCTCAGAGTCTCAGTTCAGTAGGACTCTTGATCATAGAGTCTCAGTCCAGTGAGACTCTTGACTACAGAGTTCTAAACCAATGAAACTCTTGATTAGAGAGTCCTAAATAAGTAGGACTCAGAGTCCTAATCCAATAGGATTCTTGGTTACAGAATCTCAATCCAATGGGACTCTTGACCATAGAGTTTCAGACCAATTGAACTCTTGATCAACCATCAGATTAGATAGAAACTCCTAATATGTGTGACCCCATAGGTTCGAACCTAAGCTGGTAGCATAGAAATCAATTTTTATACTAATCGAAGTGACCATCTAGCAATGAAACCCGACGTCTAGATAGATCAAATAATCGCAATCGCAACATTCAGAACCTACGCGAATATAGTTACCATATAATTCATCCCTATGACCTCTATGTAATAGATGACTCAGGGTTAGACTATCAATCCTGAAAAATACATCCATATCATGTCTCAAAGCAATTAGTCCCATGACTCCTCACTAAGACTACCTTGGCCAAGGTTTTACTAAATTAAAATATAATTGAACACAGCTCCTAAAATTAAGAGTGATCAATCCCATCTTGATACACGCACCGACTCTACAAGTACTTGACTGTGCGTAGAAATCTTCCATCACTAAATTAGAAATTCAGATAGTCCGACATCAAAATATAGTAAGTTGCTTGAAAGTCACCATGGTGATCTCAGGTCAGAGGGACATTTATACCCATATTCCATCAAAGCTAATCTTGACAGGAGAAAAGCCCCGGAGTTGGTCACGTTCAGTGCAGATGTACCCATACATCTCACTTGCATGCCATATCAGTATCTCAATACTCCTTGGTTATGAGGACAATCAACCTATATGGCACACAATGATCTATACTTGATAAACATTATCGTCCTAAGTAACAACGTATCATTTGGTCGTAAACTATTTAAGGACTAAATGATAAATTCTTCTTTGTCGAATCTAGAAAGTCTTAAGAACTTCATCACAACATAGGAGTTCATTAGAAGACAATAGAATTTATGATGAAAAATATCAAAATAACTTTTATTAATTTATAATTCATATACAATTATAAATATATGGCCCAAATGTCAATAGACTGACGATTGGCTTTGGGACACATTCCTAACATAAATTAGATTTGGAGTAAACCTAAACTTGAACCAAATTAGATTTGGCTCACTAAGCCACCTTTCATTGGGCTTCTTTCACTTAATTGACTGACCAACATGCTGTGGGAGTGTTGGGATTGGTGCCCATCCCCTAGGGCATGCGGCAAGTGGATAGGATCCATGACTTGGCACTTTTCCTAATTAAATTATGTCTCCGCATGTTTAAGAAAATATGAGTCCTAACCAAAGTATGATTTTGACCAAGTCTTGGACTCTTTGTCTATAAATTAATGGGACCTCTTGGTGTGTAGAGATGAGAAAACCTAGAGGCAATCAAAAGAGAAAGAGAGAGCAAGAGAGCTTGGGGATGTACATAGGTTGGGCGGCCCCTTCCTTTAGGCGTCCCCTTCCTTTAGGCGTCCCAACTACTTGGCCATCCCCTTCCTTGGGCCTTCTCCTCCTCTAGCATAGTGATCCCCTGGCATGGAGCATTCTCTTTTGGCTTGAGATCTGATCTCAAGGTTCCTCTATAGTAAAGATTTTCATCCCTCTTTTTTGCTGAGTTTGGCGAGTGTGTGAAGTAGAGGATTTGTACATCCAAATCTTGTGAAGCATTAGACTTTAGAAGTCTTATTTCTTGATTTTATTTTTCATTGTAAATCAAGATATATTTTCATAATTATTATAAAAAGATTTTAAAAAGGAATCTATCTACCTTTTCCTAGCTTTCGGTTGCGAATCGAATGCATATTTTTCCTTCAATTGGTATCAGAGAAGGTTTCCATGTATGCATAGTATTTTTCATGAATTTTTTATATTTTTTTATTTTTATTTTTCAGCATTTTGATCTTGCATATGATAGATCCTAAGATATCAATAGATTAGATCTATTGAGCACATGGTAGATTAAAAGATTCTTAATCTAGAGCTGAAATTTTTTTTGTTGCTTGTTGTTTTTAAATTTCAGCATGCATATCTAGGAAATGAGATTTCTTAAAAATCCTTCAAGTGGTATCAGAGCCACGGTTTTATTTCACATTTATTATTAAGATCTGATAATTGGATTTAAAGATCTGAAGATTTCTAGTTAAGATTCAAGATTATTTTGATAGAAAGTTGTTCTAGAATGATCATTGAACATTATTTGATAACATGTCAATCAAATTTTCAGATCTGAATTTTTATGTGATGCATGAGATCATGATCTGATTTATATGATGCATGAGATGTATTTTCACAAAGGATCATATTTAGATCTATCTTGCATGAGATGTAATTAGATTAGATCTAAATTGCATGATTATGATCTGATTTTTAGTTGATACATGAGATGTATGTTAGATCTATATTGCATAAGATGTATGATTAGATCTAAAATTAGATTTAATAATTAGATTAGATCTAATTTAAAAACATCTTTGTCCTTTTATGTATATATGATATGTGTAGATGTAGATTGATTTCTTAGTAGCCTATTACTCTTCGAGAATCATAGTAAAGGCCATCTTGCCATAGAGGACTATGATGGAAGGGGTGACTGTACAAATCAAGAGGAAGAACCATGAAAAGAAAAGAATTTACTTTTGTGGAAAACCCTAGATCTGAAACCCTAGGTTCATGCATGAGATGAGTATTTATTAGATCTAATTTTTACATGAGATGCATGTTTAATTAGATCTAAATATATATGAGATGTATAGTTGATCGAACCTATTAGATTATATCTAAATTGGTCGGATTAATTATGTATGAGATACATGATTAAATGTTTAGATTTGGAAATGGTTTTGATATTTAAACTACCTCATGTTCATAATGCACTTAATTTAAAGATCTAAAATTATGAATTAAAGATCTAAAATTAAGGATCTAAATTGAGATTAAAATCTAAAATTAGAAATTTAAGATCTCAATCTTAAGCATAAAATATGAGGGTTTGGGTATGGGTTGAACAATTAAGTCTAGTGATTGGACTACAATTAGGGTCTTTGATTAGATCAGGTTAGAAACTTTTATCAATTTTGAATAGTTAATCAGACCTAATCGACGGTTGGTTAGGATTAGGTTAAAGCAGCTCAAAGTCGAGTTTAGCTGTAGTCGATCACATTGATTCATATTTGATATGAGTTGATTAACTCAAGTCCTAATTTGGCTCAGTGATTTGAGCCCGAGTCTTGGCTGATCTATTCAATTCTAATTGACTAATTAGTGTCTAAGACAAGTCTTAGTCATGATTTTTAATTAGGATCATACTTACCTAGCTATAAACAAATGGTGCTAAGGCAAGCATCTACAACCCTCTCAATGATCTTACTTACTTAGCCAATTTGGTCGATTAAGTTTTGAATTAGGTTGCTTAGTCTTTTGAGTTCACCCACGCCGACTAAGTTAGTCAGACATGAGATTGTGCTAATCAGAACCTGATTAGTCAAACATAAGATTGTGCTAACTTAATTTAGATGAGACCTAAATTAAAAACCTCCTTAATAATATTAAGTCAAGGGATCTTCCACCATTATAGAGTGTCGTGCCCTCTCCGATGTTGATTGTTCTTGGTTGGATACAGTGGTTCAATTGCATCAGGAAAGAAGCAACCACTCTATTTATAGCAGGATGAAAATGGGGTTGGGCCTAAGATCTGTCAGGTAAGGGTCCAATGATGGCTTCACTCCTGCTTAATGGCGAATCTGACTTAACTAAGGAATGAGATCAAAATTTATCAGGTAAAGTTTCAAGTCTTAGAGACCAAATCCACTATAATTTGCTTGAGAAGTATTGGGCAAGAGTTGTCCACTCATTGGATGATACATTCACCAAGATCTATTAGGTAAGGTGGTGTGTAAATCTATGGGATAGCGGTACCCGCTAAGAACCCTAACTCGTGAAGGGGTTCTCATTTTTCTACCTAAAGAGTATAGAAATTCATAGAAATAGTGGGAGATAGTTTGTTTTTTAAAACAAAATCCCTAGAACAAACTAAAAATCAATAGTCTAACTAAATTTTTTTTCTCTCTGTAGAAATTGTCTGCTTACAACCATCTAGCCTGTATCTTAGAAAACAACCAATTGTCAGGTTCCAACTATAAGGATTGGCTAAGGGACTTGGAAAGTATTTTTAAGTTTTGACAAGCTAGGTTGGGTCATGGACTAGAAAATTTTGAAAGAGACCTTGTAGAGTTTAAGGGACACACCTTTAGAAGGTATGTTGGATCTGCTCGTGATCAAGACTAACCTTACGATTTCTTCTACAACTAGTTGGTTTATAGACTCTGATTCTAGTGTACATTGGTGTACTTTAATGTAGGGGCTTAAGGAATGTAGAAGGTAGTGGCTAGGAGAGATAACCCTACGAGTAGGCAATGGAGTAAAGATTGCTATGGTAGTCGTAGGGACCTATCCTCTTCAATTACTATTTGATTTCTATCTAAAACTAAGAGACTATTACTATGTACCTAATACAAGCAAAAATTTAATTTCTATTTCATACTTGGCATAGGATAATTATGAAATTAGTTTCAATAAGGATCATTATACCATTTATTTTGAAAATAAAATAGTTGTATGTGGTCATTTAATCAACAGTCTCTATTATTTGCATGTCGATGCAGATGAATCTGTTAATCTATCCAAGCAAACTATAAGTGCCATTGCATCTAAGAGATCTAGAGATGAGATTAACCTAAAGTATATATGGAACCTTAGGCTAGGTTATATCGAAGAAGAAAGGATTAACATATTGGTAAAAGAAGATCTTTTAAACTCATTCTCGGATAAGTCATATCTAGTCTGTGAGTCTAGCTTTCAAGAAAAAATGATCAAGCTATCCTTTGTAGGACACGAAAAAAGGACCACTAATATATTTATGAGTCTAGCTTTCAAGAAAAAATGATCAAGCTATCCTTTATAGGACATGAAAAAAGGACCACTACTGTATTAGCTCTGGTACATACTGATGTATGCAGCCCATTTGATGTATCGGTTAGAGAAGATTATCTCTACTTTATTATCTTTACTGATGATTTTTTGTGGTATAGGTATGTGTTTTTTATGAGACATAAATTTGAAGCTTTTGAAAGATTCGAAAAATTCAGATATGAGGTAAAGAAGCAAACTAAAAAATCACTTAAGGTACTTTGATCAAATTAAGAAGATGAATACTTGAGTGATGAATTTCTTAGTTATCTTAAGAAAAATGGCATAGTCTCTCAATGGACTCCACCTGGAATGCCTCAGCTTAATGGAATTTCAAAATGGAGGAATTCGATTCTATTGGATATGGTTTGATCCATGATGAGCCTTACTGACCTTCCTTTATTTCTCTAGAGCATGTCTTGCTTACTGCCAATTACTTAATTAATAAGATTCCCTCTAAATTCATTCCTGCCACACCACATGAGATGTGGCATGGTAAGAAGCCGAATTTTGGTTATCTCAGAATTTGGGAATATCCGACCTATATCAAATAACAATAGGTGAACAAATTAGAGGCTAGGACTATGAAAGCTCATTTTATAGGATACCCATAAGAGTCTTTGGGATACTATTTTTATCTTTCAAAGGATCACAATGTGATTGTGAGCTAGCATGCCAAATTTTTGGAAAGAGATTTTAGCCGGGATGGAGGCAGTGAAAGAAACATTTAGCTCAAAGAGAGTATCTCTAAAGAGAAACGAGTCATGGAGCCTATGAAATCCATTCCATCTCGTAGATTTACTAGGATCTCATGTCCTCCTGAAAAGTATATCGATATGCTGAAAGAGAATGTGGAAGAAATGTTCCTCATGGGTGATATGGACCATATGGATCATCCTAAAATCTATGATGAGGCGATGTCTAACATCGACTTCAAGAAATAGTTGGAAGTGATGAGGTCAGAGATCGACTCAATGCATACCAACCAGATTTGGACCTTAGTAGATCTACCAGTAGGAATAGTTCCTATTAGGTGTAAATGGATCTTTAAGAGAAAAATTGGTTTGGATGGAAAGGTGGAGATCTTTAAAATGAGGCTTATGGCTAAAGGTTATAGTTAATGTGAAAGCATTGACTATCAGGATACCTTTTCACTAGTTGCCATACTGAAGTCTATTCGGACACCGCTTGCTATTGCAGCAGTACAAAACTATGAGATATGGTGGATGGATGTGAAAACTACCTTTCTAAATGAATATCTTGAGAAAGATATCTATATGAAGTAGCCTTTGGGTTTCACATCCAGTAATGAAGATCATAAGGTTTACAAGCTGCAAAGGTCCATCTATGGATTGAAGCAAGTATCTCAGAGTTGAAATACTGATTTTAATGATGCGATCAAATCATTTAATTTCATCAAGAATGAGGAGGAACTGTGTGTTTTCAAGAAGATCAATGAGAGGGCTATTACATTCCTCATATTATATGTGGATGACATTCTCTTAATTAGAAATGATATTTCTATGATGATTTCTATAAAGATTAGTTGTCTAAAGAGTTCTCCATGGAAGATCTTGGAGAAGCATCCTATATTCTGGAAATAAAGATCTATAGAGATAGATCTAATTAAAAGAATGCTAGGTCTATCACAACAAATGTACATAGAGAAAGTATTGAAGTAGTTCGGTATTGATAACTCCAATAGGGGTCTGTTACCCTTCAGACATGGGAGTTCATCTCTCAAAGAAGATGTGCTCTAGCACACCTGAGGAGATACAACTTATGAGCAAGATTCCTTATACTTCTACTATAGGAAGACTCATGTACGCTATGCTATATACTTGACCTGATATTACTCTTACTGTAAGTGTCACAAGCAGATATCAGTTGAATCCAGGTGAAGAGCACTAGATTACTATAAAGAATATCCATAAGTACTTAAGAAGGACTAAGGATCACTTTTTAATCTTTGGAGAAGGAGACTTGCAGGTACAGGGATACATAGATTCAAACTTTATGTCTGATATTGATGATAGAAAGTCTACATCAAATTTTATATTCCTATGTAATGGTGGTGTGGTTAGCTAGAAAAGTTCCAAGCAATTGATTATTCCAGATTCCAACATGGAGGCAAAGTACATCGCCACATCAAAGGCTACTAAAGAAGGATTTTGGTTCAAGAAGTTCATTGTAGAGCTGGGTGTAATGCCATTAGATGTCGTTCCACTCTTCTACAGCAACAATGGTGCCATAGTACTCACTAAGGAACTGAGGTCTCATAAGAAGTCCAAGCACATCTAGTGATGATTTCATCTGACTCACGAATACCTTGAGAAGAAGTTCATATATAGAGGTACAAAGAGTCAACTACATAAAGAACGTGGCTGACCCACTAGTGAAGTCATCGAGCCAACAGAAGACTGAAGCTCATCTTGAGAAAATGGGGCTTAGGTTTATGGCCAATTAGTTTTAGGTCAAGTGGGAGTTTGTTAGATGTGTACCCTAAAATCCAGATTGGTTGATACATGTACACATTCTAGAAGCATAATTTTATAATTAAAATTTTAAAATAAATAAAATTTAGATTATTTTTCATTCATGTTGTGTTTAAATTGTATCCATGAAGCATCCAAGAAATTAATAGATGATGACATATATTCTTAAGAGTTGAGAATTTGAGGCACGTTTCATTAGTAGTTAATTCCTAAATGCTCTCAATCGATGGATTATCATGAGGATGGTGACTGATCCGAATAGATCGGTACATGTATCGCTTTTTTTCATAGATAGACGAGTCTCGAGTCTATAGTATAGGGACACTAGAGTGAGAGTACAAGTGCTTGATAGAGATCAAGGGTACTAAGCTTAACCAATGTGAGAAGTCACTAGGATAGCTATCCACTCATCAGTGACTTACTCAAAGTTACAGTTGTATGGATAGTTCTTTAACCTACGGTGCCTCAGTTGTTAACAATGAGGTTGCTATAGTTTGATTACACCAACACTCAATTTTTCAGCCATTCGATACCTATGGTGTATGGTGGCTTCAGTAGGTCCATCGTAGGAATGTGGTGTGCATCAAGATGGGATCTATCGATCTTGTTAGAGAGGAAGAGGTCCTATGCAGTTCATGAGACTAAGTTCTAAAGACCATGGCCATGGTAGGTGAATGATAGAGAGAGTTTTCATAAGATTTCACATGGACTCAAGTCGATTGAATATGAAATATGATGGATGAATAGATTTGATGAATTATCCTTAACCTACATCATGTCAGGACTCATGATAGAAGAATCAGACCACATAGTAACTATACCTAGATGTTCATTATTCAGCTCTACCGAGTTGCCACTACATACTGCTTGGTGTCACTGAGAGATTGTGAGAGCAATAAAAATTATTTTGGTAATCAATAATTCTCGATTGGTTGAATTAAAAAGAGTTTCAATCTATTGAAAAAAGTTTCAATAATATTGTTAATGGAGATCACAATATATCCCAATATCAAACAGAATTAAATCTATGGGATCACACAAAAAAAAAATTCTTGACTGATCTAATGGTTGATCCACAATTATGAATCACGATGGATTTAATTATCAATGTGATTGATAATTAATCTAATTCAATTATCAAACTTACTAAGAGTTAGTAAGTGATTGCTTATCATTATAGCAATAAATAAAAATTAAAATCTAATTTTACTATTTATTAGGATAGTGATGTATCGAGTGTCGATTTTCTCAAAAATTGAAGACTAAGTTACATTCAATTTAACTAAAAATAAAATTTTAAATTTAGTTTTAAAATAAAAATTTAAATAAATAGATTAAAAATAGGTAATTGAGAATTTAGCAAATTAAAATAAAAAGAAAGTAAATACTTAATTAATTAGAAATTTTGAATTAATTAAAAGTATTCTAGAATTTTGAATCCATCTTCAGCATGATTGTGGTAATTTTTTTTTATGCAAAAATTTATTATTTTTAAAAATTTAGTTATGATTATAATTTATTTTCTTGGAGCATGAATTATATCTCTTAATAATGATTCATCTCTATGAAATCATAAATATTCAATACTTTAATTCTTAAAAATTAAGAATATAGTCTTTTACTAATTTTTTAATATAAACTATTAAATCGAGTACAGACTATATCTTTCGATCATAACCCATCTCCATAAATATAGCCTATTTAGATATCAATCAATAATAAGCATGTTAATATAAGATCTCATGCATGGATGATAATATTTAAGGTTGATCAGGAGAATAATTTATTCATTACATAAATAAAATTATAAAAAATAAAGAAAAAAATACAACCCATGCTCAAAAACTTCATCTACATTCCAGAATTTTGATCTTTAGCTGCTCATGATTTTAAATTCTTTAGCTCCCAGCATCTTCAGATCACCCAGATAAATAAAAAGAAAAAAAAAGAAAGAAGAAGAGAGGAGAGAAGAGAGTGGAAGAAGGCTTAATTCCCCCATAGGTGAGCTCTTTGTTCAATCTTTGGCATAATAGGGCTTAAATAGATGAAAAACAGGGCTTATGAGTCCTTGTCGAAGTCCAATTGGAGTCTGGTTCAGATTTAATCACCCTGGAGCTTCTTGGCTATTGGATCTTGATCAAATGCCCTAAAACATGTCAAAAAAATACCTCCTAGCATCAAGATCAGTGTTGGATTGAATCTAGGCCATCAGATCTATTGATCTGGACATTTTCAGCCATTCAATCATGTAGAAGAAGGCAGAGAAAATCCTAATCAAACCTAGAATCACTATCCACTATTGGATCTGAACCGGCTACGTTAAGGATGATTGGATTGTGCTTCACTATTCTCGTAGACCACCTAGACTGAGCTCGTCGAAAACCACAGCCAACCAATAGCTGCCATGCCAAATAAAATGATGAAGATGCCCCTGTAAGCCACAATAAAAATTTCATAGATCCTTTAAGGGTCTACACGCACTAAGTCAGCACGCGATCCTCCTGGGACCACATGGTTTCCTGACATCACAGTGATGTTAGGGCTGGAGGGAGTGGGCTGGAGCTGGCTGGTTTTGTATGTGGGCTAGGTTTTTCTAGAGCGCGCACTGGTAGATCAAGCTAGGTTAGATGAGGGCTGACTGACAGGCACGCTGGCTGAGCTAGGTGTTGACCCCATGATTAATTTTGATGATTGCCAAACTTTGAGTATATTATGTATCTAATCATGTGTTTCAAGAATGTGTGTAGGATTTTTTAAGTATGCAAATAAAAAATTTATCTTTAGAATAAATCCTCTTAAGGTGCCATGCTAAAATACTTAAAAGAATAAATTCACACATGTTTGGATGACTTGGCATGAAAAAAATAAGATTGGAAGAAGAGAATAAAATTGAAGAAAGAAATTATATTTAGAAGAATTTGGGATCAAGAAACTTAAGTTTGAAAGCTCAAACATTGAAGAAAAATGAAGCCAGAAATTTTGGAGACTTCTCTTGAAAATTTAGAGGCTTCTTCAAAAAATTTGGAGACTTCTCTAATCTATTTGGCACGTTTGCATATTACCTTGGCACAGGCTTGAGACATCTCGAAAATAATTTAAGACCTCTCCATTTTAGGAAATAGAAATCTTTTTCTATGTTCTAAGACCGAGATGTCTCGAAAATTCTCGAGAGTTCTCATTGTGAAATCGAGACTTCTTTCAAAAAAATTTTAACCTCTCCAAATGCATGATAACTTTCAATGAAATTTTTCTGCAATCCTTCCAACAGCTATTTCTCCACTCCAACGGCTATTTCAGAACTTTCAATGGCTAGAACTCTCTCTCCAATCATCTCCAAAGGTATTTAAAGATGAAGAATCAATTAAAAAGTAAGATTAAAAAATTTAAAGAGAGAATCTTTTAGTTTTGGTGAGGAATATTGAATATCCAAAGAAAAGAGAAAAGAGAGAAAAGTTATGCATAGATTTCACCAAGCTTGCAAAGCAATCTTCTTCAATATTTTTCACATCCTTTTAAGTACTAATTGAAAGAAAACCAAGCTTCAATCGAGCACATCATCGGCTTCTTCTTTGAGATTTAAAAGTGCTTAAATTTTATTTTTTTTATTTTATGCTAAAATTTTTATTTATAATTTTGATTTCTTTATAAGTTTCTTTAAGGGAAAGAAAATTAAAGATTAGGCCCATCCAAGCTCGGAATTGAATATTATAGGTTTTGGTTGATGAGCTCAAAAAATCAACTATATTGTTAGTAAACTCGAAAAACTAACGGTGTTAGATTTTGATTGGTGCTTCTGTGAAAATCAATTAGGTTTATTTGTGAGCCTATAAAAATAAATATACTATAATCAAGGATGGATTATAGTAAAAATTTTAAGAAAAACTTGGAGAGTGGACGTAGGTGCGGGTTGCACCGAACCACTATAAAACTTTATTTGTTTGTGTTGTGCTTTTAATTCTTACTTATTTGCTTTATTATTTGCTTAAATTAGCCTTTAAATTCCTTCATAATCTTCATATATCTTAAATCCACTACTTCTCATATTGTACACATTTCAACTTAGGTTAAAATCAAGCATATAATTGTTTAGAAAGTAAATTTGGATAAAATTTTATAAGAACCTAATTCGCCCCCGCCCCTCTTGGGTTGCTATCTTTGGGCAACAATTGGTATCAGAGCAAGTTTTCTATTATTGGTTATTGACCTAACAGTCAAGAGCCAAAGATCTTGGCAATTCAAATGAAATTCTTTTTTAATGAAGGCCGTTCTATTGATCGTTTTCCACTATTAAATGAATCAAATTACATACATTGAAAAATTAGAATGAAAATTTTTATACAATCACATGGTTATAATTTATGAAAGATTATAATCAATGGACCACACACACCCAATGCATTGATTGGTGATGAAAAAATAATTCTACTGAATGCTAAAGCTTTAAATATGCTTCATTATTCATTAGATATAAATGAGTTTAATCTAATTTCTTCTTGCATTTTAGCAAAATAAGTTTAGAAGAAATTAAAAAGAATTTATGAGGGAGCAAATCAAATAAAACAATCAAGCTTCCAAGAAGATAAGAAAGCTTACCCCAGCATATGCCTCATGGCTCATGAGGATGAAAAGAAAATGAAAAAAGAAGAAACAAAAGAAAAAGAAGGCATTGATAAAGGAGAGCAAAGCAAAAAAAAAAAATAAGTGGAAAAAAGAATTACAAATTCTTGCCTCATGGCCAATGACAATAAAGTAAATCTTGAGAATTCTTCTTATTTTACTTTTAATGAATTGTTTGAAGCCTTCAATGATTTAATGAATGAATTTAAAAATTTGAGGCTCAAAAATAAAAAACTTAAAAGGTCAAATCTTCTTTTGGATGATGAAAAGAATAAATTATTGAATGAAAAGAAGATATCTTAAGAGAAAAGAATGCTTTAGCTAAAGAAAAGGAAGAACTTCTCAAATCCAAGAAATCTTTAGTTGAAGAAAAGAATAAACTTTATTTGCTAAAGAAAAAAAATATTTAAATTCCAAAATATTTTTTATGGAAGAGAACTCAAAACTAAGATAAGTGATTGAAAGATTGAAGCCTATGCTTAACAAATTTATAATTGGCTCTTAAAAGCTTCAATTTATTTTAATCAATCAAAAAGCTATTTTCAAAAAAGCTAAAATTGGATATAATCCTTAAAGAAAATAAAAATTTATAAAAAATATGTTTAGCAAAGCTGTTAGATGTGTGCCCTAGAAGCCAAATTGGCTAAACACTTGTAATACACTTCTAAGAACAATTGTATAATTTTAATTATAAATTAATAAAAGAATTATTTTCTATCACAGTGTGTATTTAAAGTATCTGTGATACATTCTTTGAGTTAATGATAATGATAATTCATATTTTTAAGAGTTAAAAATTTGAGACATGAATTTTCATAACTAACTCATAAATTGCTCTTGAGTGTAGGATCATCACGATGATGCTGATCGATCCAAAAGGTGTTAGATGTGTGCTCTAGAAGCTAGATTGGCTATTACTTGTAATACACTTCTAAGAGTAATTTTATAATTTTAACTATAAATTAATAAATAGATTATTTTTCTATCATAATGTGTATTTAAAAGTATTTGTGATACATCCTTTGAGTTAATGGTAATGATAATTTCTATTTTCAAGAGTTGAAAATTTAAGACATGAATTTTGATAATTAACTTATAAAATGCTCCTGATCATAGGATCATCATGAGGATAGTGATCGATCCGAAAGGTTGGTGTACGCTCGCTTTCTTAGGATAGACGTATCTTGAGTCTATGGTGTGGAGACATCAGAGCAAGAGTATAGGTACTTGTTGGAAAATGAGGGCACTGAGCATGACCACCTTGAGTAGTCATAAGAAAGTCTATCTTCTTATCGATGACTGACTCAATGCTGCAGTGGTGTATATGGTTCTTTGATCTGAGGTGCATCGGTAGTTCACCATAAGGGTGTTATAGTTTGACTACACTATAACTCGGTCTCCTAGCCAATCAAAATTCTGAGGTGTATGTTGGCTATAACATGTTCATTATAGAAATTGGATTGCACCAATAAGGGGATCTATCTATCTCGGTAGATGAATAACCCTATGATAATCTTGAGATTGAGTCCTTAAGCCCACGGCCATGGTAGAGTGAAGATGTTAGAAAGAGTTTCTATTAGGATTTCACATTGGACTTGAATTGAATGATTAATTCATATGATGGACATTGGTTTTGACGAGTTCACCTTAACCCTAATCCTGTCAGAGCTCAAGATAGAAGAACCCAATCACATAGGTAACTACACCAAGAGGTTTACTTTCAGTTCTAATGGATTGCCACCATATACTGCTCGGTATTACTAATGAATTTTGGGAGCAATTAGAATGATTTTGATGATCAATCATTCTAATTGTATGAATCAAAAAAATTTTGGTCCATCGAAAGGTATTTCAATGATGTCGATGATAGAGATCATAACATATCTCATTACTATATAGAATTGAATCTAACTGGATCACACAAATAAGGATTTGGATCTAGATATCATAAATTGAGCTAATCCAGTTTGATTGATTTGGATTAGATTCAATCATGTTCAAGGTAATCATGCTAGCACACGATTGAGCCTGACTTTTTCCTTCTAAAATCTTTCTAATTCATCGCAACCAAGTCAAATTTTATCTGACTCATTCTTATATTTTGAATGAATTTATTTTTATCAGATTAATTATAGAAATTAAATCCATTCATAGTCAAATTGGACTAGGGTCAAAAGTTGACCTATTTGAGAGAATTGGGGGTCACCTGATCAGATACTTCTAGAAAATTTTTTAAAAATTATTTTAATCTAATTTTTGGTTATATGATAGAGCACAAATTTTACATTTGGTGTACCATATTTTATGATTTTTGAAGGTGTCTAGACAAAGTTATGATAGAGTTTGATTTGGATCAAACTCTTTAGGAAAGAGTCCTAGGCACAGTGGACTCTTCCTTATCTACTCATGCTGCCACCTTTCAAATTGATTTTTAGCATAAAAATTAGATGGGATCTGGGGATTTTCATGGAGATCAAGTCCAAGAGTCTCAATGGTTTAAAAAATGAGGATTTTGGTCAAAGAGGGACTCTAACTTGGTGCTATGCTTTTGTATAAGAACCCTTGTGCCAAGGCTCTTCATGTACGAATATTTTTCATATCCAAAGGCTACCATTCCAGATATCTCACACCCCCTCTATCCTCTCTCTCCCTCTCTTCTACATGCCTAAAAAGTTAGGCACAAATTTGAGAAGGAGATCCAATCAAATTTATGAAGAGTTCAGCATCTATGCGATGGTGTTTGTGAGACGGATACGCTGCCTTCAGAAATTTTTGAAGAAAGTTAAGATTAGATTCAGATCTGATCTTTAGAAAAAATATTTATGAGAAGAAGACATTTAGATCCTTCTTGAGTGGATAGAAATAGAGGTCAGGCACGTGTGTGGCTCCTTCCAGAACCTCAGAAAACATTAGGATCATCATAGGGTAATCAAATTACCCAAACAAGGTATGATATTAAATCTGATTTAATTTTTATTTTAATTTTAATATCAAATTATCATGATCAGATCTGAGAACTCTTAGATTTTATCAAATTATTTAATAATTTTTTTAAAAAAAATTATCTTAGATCTGATCAGATCTGCACAATCTTGCGACGAAAAATAGAATTTTTTCTTCAACTGGTACCAGAGCCAGATTAGCAATTCTTCAGATCAATCTTAGATCTAATTTTATTTTTATTTATGATTTAATATTAAAAGATTTTAGATATCACATCAGATGTGATTATATTTAAAATTAAAAAATTAAAAATTAAATAATTTAGATCTAATATGTATGAGATGCATACTAGACTAGGTATAGAATAGTTCTTTGTGTAGTCTAGTATAATCATGTATTTATTTTGATTAAATATAATTTTAGATCTATTTAATTTCTATTTTTTTATATTATAATTATTATAATTAGATCTAAAAATAAAAATAAAACTTTTAATTTTTAATTTATTCATATGAGATATGAAAGATATGCATGCTTAGACTAGTCGTAGAATAGTTCTATAAGATGTCTAGAATAGTTTTATTTTTTATATGATCAAATTTAAAATTTTATTTTTTAGATTTATTATGTGATATTTTAAATCTAAAAGTATGCATATTGATGATATATGAGATGTATGCAAGATATGTATTAGTTAGATCTTTTTATATGTGACATATGATCTAACTAGTTTTGTAGTAAAAAATTATATTTCTAATTAAGAAGTTTTCCATGGCCGTCTGATCATAAGAATAAAGTAGAGTTTAAAGATCCTCTCCTTCCATTCAATGGGGTGTTTTTATGGCATGTAGGGGTGCTGCGCATTCATCCTTAATCAGAAATCAGAACTTATTTTTCTGCAAAATCCTGAATGCTGAAATCCTGGGATTTTTCTTACATGTTTTGTTAATGAACCCAAAACTTAATTAAGAATTAAGATTATGAAATTAATTAGGTCTAAAAATTATGAATTTTTAGATCTAATACATATTTATAAAATTGGGTTCGGGCTTGGGTAGCTCAATTAGGTCTAGTGGTTGATCAAATCGAATCAAGAGTTGGTTAGATGAGATCAAAGAAAGCTTAGATTTGACCAGCCTAATAGGATTAAGTCTAAGTCAAGATGGAATCACATTGAGATGTAACTCAATCAAGTCAAGACCTAATTTAGCTCCATGGTTCGAGCCTGGATTATAGGCTAATCCAATTGATTCTTTTCCTTCTAAAATCTTTCTAATTCATCGCAACCAAGTCAAATTTTATTTGACTCATTCTTATATTTTGAATAAATTTATTTTTATCTAACTAAAATAAGTTCAGGTCAGATTAATTGTACAAATTAAATCCATTCATAGTCAAATTGGACTAGGGTCAAAAGTTGACCTGTTTGAGAAAATTGGGGATCACCTGATTAGATGCTTCTAGAAAATTTTTTAAAAATTATTTTAATCTAATTTTTGGTTATATGATAGAGCATAAATTGTACATTTGTTGTACCATATTTTATAATTTTTAGAGGTGTCTAGACTAAGTTATGATAGAGTTTGATTTGGATCAAACTCTTTTGGAAAGAGTCCTAGGCACAGTGGACTCTTCCTTATCTACTCATGCTGCCACCTTCTAAATTGATTTTTAGCATTAAAATTAGATGGGATCTGGGGATTTTCATGGAGATCAAGTCCAAGAGTCTCAATGGTTTAAAAAATGAGGATTTTGGTCAAAGAGGAACTCTAACTTGGTGCTATGCTTTTGTATAAGAACCCTTACGCCAAGGCTCTTCATGTAGAAATATTTTTCATATCCAAAGGCTATCATTCTAGATATCTCACACCCCCTCTATCCTCTCTCTCTCTCTCTTCTACATGTCTAAAAAGTTAGGCATAAATTTGAGAAGGACATCTAATCAAATTTATGAAGAGTTCAGCATCTATGCGATGGTGTTTGCGAGATGGATACGCTGCCTTCAAAAATTTTTGAAGAACTTTAAGATCAGATTCAGATCTGATCTTTAGAAAAAATATTTATGAGGAAAATATGTCTAGATTCTTCTTGAGTAGATAGAAATAGAGGTCAGGCACGTGCGTGGCTCCTTCCAGAACCTCAGAAAATATTAGGATCATCATAGGGTAATCAAATTACCCAAACAAGGTATGATATTAAATCTGATTCAATTTTTATTTTAATTTTTAATATTAAATTATCATGATTAGATATGAGAAATCTTAGATTTAATCAAATTATTTATTAATTTTTTTAAAAAAAATTATCTTAGATCTGATCAGATTTGCACGATCCTGCGGCGAAAAATAGGATTTTTTCTTCAACTGGTATCAGAGCCAGGTTAGCAGTTCTTCAGATTAATCTTAGATCTAATTTTTTTTTATTTATGATTTAATATTAAAATATTTTAGATGTCACATCATATTTAATTAGATTTAAAATTAAAAAATTAAAAATTAAATAATTTAGATCTAATATGTATGAGATGCATGACTAGACTAGGTATAGAATAGTTCTTTGTGTAGTCTAGTATAATCATGTATTTATTTTGATTAAATATAATTTTAGATTTATTTAATTTTTATTTTTTTATATTATGATTATTATAATTAGATTAAAAAATAAAAAATAAAACTTTTAACTTTTGATTTATTCATATGAGATATGAAAGATATGCATGCTTAGACTAGTCGTAGAATAGTTCTATAAGATATCTAGAATAGTTTTATTTTTGATATGATCAAATTTAAAATTTTATTTTTTAGATTTATTATGTGATATTTCAAATCTAAAAGTATGCATATTGATGATATATGAGATGTATGCAAGACATGTATTAGTTAGATCTTTTTATATGTGACATATGATCTAACTAATTTTATAGTAAAAAATTATATTTCTAATTAAGAAGTTTTCCATAGCCGTCTGATCATAAGAATAAAGTAGAGTTTAAAGATCCTCTCCTTCCATTCAATGGGGTGTTTTTATGGCATGTAGGGGTGCTGCGCATTCATCCTTAATCAGAAATCAAAACTTATTTTTCTGCAAAATCCTGAATGCTGAAATCCTGGGATTTTTATTACATGTTTTGTTAATGAACCCAAAACTTAATTAAGAATTAAGATTATAAAATTAATTAGGTCTAAAAATTATGAATTTTTAGATCTAATACATATTTATAAAATTGGGTTCGGGCTTGGGTAGCTCAATTAGGTCTAGCGGTTGATCAAATCGAATCAAGAGTTGGTTAGATGAGATCAAAGAAAGCTTAGATTTGACCAGCCTAATAGGATTAAGTCTAAGTCAAGATGGAATCACATTGAGATATGACTCAATCAAGTCAAGACCTAATTTAGCTCCATGGTTCGAGCCTGGATTATAGGCTAATCCAATTGATTCTTTTCCTTCTAAAATCTTTCTAATTCATCGCAACCAAGTCAAATTTTATTTGACTCATTCTTATATTTTGAATAAATTTATTTTTATCTAACTAAAATAAGTTTAGTTTAGATTAATTGTACAAATTAAATCCATTCATAGTTAAATTGGACTAGGGTCAAAAGTTGACCTGTTTGAGAAAATTGGGGATCACCTGATCAGATGCTTCTAGAAAATTTTTTAAAAATTATTTTAATCTAATTTTTGGTTATATGATAGAGCATAAATTGTACATTTGTTGTACCATATTTTATAATTTTTGGAAGTGTCTAGACTAAGTTATGATAGAGTTTGATTTGGATCAAACTCTTTTGGAAAGAGTCCTAGGCACAGTGGACTCTTCCTTATCTACTCATGCTGCCACCTTCCAAATTGATTTTTAGCATTAAAATTAGATGGGATCTGGGGATTTTCATGGAGATCAAGTCCAAGAGTCTCAATGGTTTAAAAAATGAGGATTTTGGTCAAAGAGGAACTCTAACTTGGTGCTATGCTTTTGTATAAGAACCCTTACGCCAAGGCTCTTCATGTAGAAATATTTTTCATATCCAAAGGCTATCATTCCAGATATCTCACACCCCCTCTATCCTCTCTCTCTCTCTCTCTTCTACATGTCTAAAAAGTTAGGCATAAATTTGAGAAGGACATCCAATCAAATTTATGAAGAGTTCAGCATCTATGCGATGGTGTTTGCGAGATGGATACGCTACCTTCAGAAATTTTTGAAGAACTTTAAGATCAGATTCAGATCTGATCTTTAGAAAAAATATTTATGAGGAAAAGATGTCTAGATTCTTCTTGAGTAGATAGAAATAAAGGTCAGGCACGTGCGTGGCTCCTTCCAGAACCTTAGAAACCATTAGGATCATCATAAGGTAATCAAATTACCCAAACAAGGTATGATATTAAATCTGATTTAATTTTTATTTTAATTTTTAATATTAAATTATCATGATTAGATATGAGAACTCTTAGATTTAATCAAATTATTTACTAATTTTTTTAAAAAAAATTAGCTTAGATCTGATCAGATTTGCATGATCCTGCGGCGAAAAATAAAATTTTTTCTTCAACTGGTATCAGAGCCAGGTTAGCAGTTCCTCAGATCAGTCGTAGATCTAATTTTTTTTTATTTTTGATTTAATATTAAAATATTTTAGATGTCACATCAGATGTAATTAGATTTAAAATTAAAAAATTAAAAATTAAATAATTTAGATCTAATATGTATGAGATGCATGACTAGACTAGGTATAGAATAGTTCTTTGTGTAGTCTAGTATAATCATGTATTTATTTTGATTAAATATAATTTTAGATCTATTTAATTTCTATTTTTTTATATTATAATTATTGTAATTAGATTTAAAAATAAAAAATAAAACTTTTAATTTTTGATTTATTCATATGAGATATGAAAGATATGCATGCTTAGACTAGTCGTAGAATAGTTCTATAAGATATCTAGAATAGTTTTATTTTTGATATGATCAAATTTAAAATTTTATTTTTTAGATTTATTATGTGATATTTCAAATCTAAAAGTATGCACATTGATGATATATGAGATGTATGCAAGACATGTATTAGTTAGATCTTTTTATATGTGACATATGATCTAACTAGTTTTGTAGTAAAAAATTATATTTCTAATTAAGAAGTTTTCCATGGCCGTTCGATCATAAGAATAAAGTAGAGTTTAAAGATCCTCTCCTTCCATTCAATGGGGTGTTTTTATGGCATGTAGGGGTGCTGCGCATTCATCCTTAATCAGAAATCAAAACTTATTTTTCTGCAAAATCAAGAATGCTGAAATCCTGGGATTTTTATTACATGTTTTGTTAATGAACCCAAAACTTAATTAAGAATTAAGATTATGAAATTAATTAGGTCTAAAAATTATGAATTTTTAAATCTAATACATATTCATAAAATTGGGTTCGAGCTTGAGTAGCTTAATTAGGTCTAGCGGTTGATCAAATCAAATCAAGAGTTGGTTAGATAAGATCAAAGAAAGCTTAGATTTGACCAGCCTAATAGGATTAAGTCTAAGTCAAGATCGAATCACATTGAGATGTGACTCAATCAAGTCAAGACCTAATTTAGCTCCTTGGTTCGAGCCTGGATTGTAGGCTAATCCAATTGGTTCTAATTCAATAATTTAGTGTCTAAGGTAAGTTTGGCAAATAGGACCGATTGATTTTTAATTGTGAGCTACTTGACCTAAATATGTTCTTATCGAGTTAATGGCATATTCCTTCCACCGGTCTCACTTGCCTGACCATTTGTGTCAATCCAATTCTAATATGAGATGGCTAACAATTTGAGCCAACCTATGCCACTAGGTTAGTCATAATTGTTATGACTAAGTCAAGTCAAGTTTAAAGAGATCTAAATTAAATCTCTCTAAAAAAATATTAAGTCTAAAGTCTTCCACCATTGTAGATGTGCGGGCCCTTTCTATGGTTGATTATTCTCGGCTGGATATAGTGGTTTAGTTGCATCGAAAAGATGCAACCATGTCTATTAGGCATTGAATGCTATGGACTGGAGGATGGATTGGGCTCAATATTTTGGATACGATGAGGAATCCAATCAGAAATCCAATCTATGTAAATGATGGGTCTGACTTAACTAAGGAGTAAATCAATATTCTGGACATGATGAGATTCATGAATTAGAGACCAAGTTAAGGTGCACCATGATTAGAGAATTATTAGATAAGAGTTGTCCACTCATCGATTAACCCATCATCAATAACTGTTAGGTAAGATAGTGAGTCAGTTGGTGGAACCACACCATCCACTAGAAATCAATAATCACAAAGATTTTTGCATCTCTGCCAAGAAAGTATAGGGATCTGAGTAAATTATGAAAATCTAATTTATTTAAAAATAAAATTTTTAAATAAATTAATTAAGTCTAATTATAAAATCTAACTAAAA
>QRFJ01005409.1:0-68807 GCA_006176705.1 Cocos nucifera | reverse complement strand
GATAAGCCCCTATCTACTCTCTAATAAGTGTGTGACACATGGGCAGATGTCCAAGGGTCAAAGGTCAATGTTTGACCAAGTCAAAGTATAAGAATTAGTAGGTAACGAAAAATGATAGGTATTATCTCAAATTTATCTCATAAATTAAGACAACCCTTTTCTGACTTGGACAAGCTCCAGTTAGACCAGGTAAAGTGCTTGAGTGAGCACAAACTCATTTGGCTCAGTCGAGACAACTTTTATGATAGATGAAGGAGAATGTTAGGCTTAATCATGTGCTAGCATGATTTCCTTGAACCTAATTGAATCTTATTCAAATCAACTGATCTGGATTAGTCCAATTGATGATTTCTAAATCCAAACCCTTTTTTGTGTGATCCAGTTAGGTTCAATTCTGTATGGTAATGGGATATGTCATGATCTCCATCATCGACATCATCGAAACTCCTTTCGATGGATCAAAACTTTTCTGATTCAGACAACTAGAATGATCGATCATCAAAATCATTCTAGTTGCTCCCAAAATCCACCAGTGACACCTAGCAGCATATGGTGGCAACCCATCAAAATTGAAAATGAATCTCTTGGTGTAGCTACTTGTGTGATTAAGTTCTTCTATCTTGAGCCCCGATCAGATTAGGGTTAAGGTGAACTCATCAAACCCTAATTTCTATCATATGATTTAATCATTCGATTCAAGTCCAATGTGAAAACCTTAATAGAAACTCTTTCTATTATTTCACATTCTGCCATGGCCATGGGCTTATGGACTTGATTCTCATGATTATCATAGGGCCGCTCCTCATCCACCGAGGTAGATAGATTCCATCTTGGTGCAATCCAATTCCTACAATGAACATGCTATAGCCAACATACACCTCAGGGTTCCAAATGGCTAGGAGACCGAGTCATGGTGTAGTCAAACTATAACACCCTCAAGATGAACTGTCGATGCACCTCAAGTCAAAGAACTAGACACACCACTGCAGCATCGAGTTAGTCATCAACGAGAAGGTAGACTTTCTTATGACTACTCGAGGTGGTCACGCTCAGTGCCCTAATTCTCTAACAAGTACCTATACTTTCGCTACGATGTCTCTACACCATAGACTTAAGACTGATCTACTATAAAGAAGTGATTGTACACTAACCTTCTGGATCAATCACCATCCTCATGACGATCCTATGGTCAGGAGCATTTTATGAGTTAATAAATGAAAATTCATGTCTTAAATTTTCAACTCTTGAAAATATGAATTATCATTACCATTAACTCAAAGGATGTATCACAGACACAATATACTTATGTGATAGAAAATAACCCATTTTATTATTTATAGTCAAAATTATAATTTTATCCTTAGAAGTGTATTACAAGTGTCAGCCAATTCTGGCTTCTAGGGCACACATATCTAACAAACTTTCACTTGACCTAAAGCCAATTGGCTATAAATCTAAGTCCCATCTTCTCAAGGTGGGCTTCGATCTTCTACTGGTCCAATGGCTTTGTATGCGGGTCCGCCGCATTATCTGCGGAGTTGACTCTTTTGAGCTCAACGTAACCTTTCTCAAGATAATTGTAGATGTGGTGGTATCACCGCTCGATGTGCTTGGATTTTTGGTAAGACCTGTTAGATATATGTGCCCTAGAAGCCAGAATTGGCTGACACTTGTAATACACTTCTAGGGGCAAAATTGTAATTTTGACTAAAATCAATAAAATGGGTTATTTTCTATCACATATGTGTATTTAGTGTCTGTGATACATCCTTTGAGTTAATGGTAATGATAATTCATATTTTCAAGAGTTGAAAATTTAAGACATGAATAATCATTATTAACTCATAAAATTGCTCCGACCATAGGATCATCACGAGGATGGTGATTGATCCGAAAGGTTGGTGTACAATCGCTTCTCTTTAGTAGATGAGTCTTGAGTCTATGGTGTGGAGACACCAGAGCGAGAGTACAGATACTCGTTAGAGAACGAGGGCACTGAGCGTGACCACCTCGAGTAGTCATTAGGGAAGTCTACCTTCTCGTCAATGACTGACTCGATGCTGCAGTAGTGTGTCTGGTTCTTTGACCTGAGGTGCATCGACAGTTCACCTTGAGGGTGTTATAGTTTGACTACACCATTACTCGGTCTCCTAGCCATATGGAACCCTGAGGTGTATGTTGGCTATAGCATGTTCATTGTAGGAACTGGATTGCATCAAGATGGAATCTATCTACCTCGGTGGTAGAGGAGCAGCCCTATGATGATCATGAGAATCAAGTCCTAGAAGCCCATGGCCATGGTAGAGTGAAATAATAGAAAGAGTTTCTATTTAGATTTTCACATCGGACTTCGAATCGAATGATTACATCATATGACAGAGACTAGGGTTTGACGAGTTTACCTTAACCCTAATCTGATCGGGGCTCAAGATAGAAGAACTTAATCACACAGGTAGCTGCACCAAGAGGTTCGCATTCAGCTCTGATGGGTTGCCACCATATACTGCTAGGTGTCACTGGTGGATTTTGGGAGCAATTAGAATGATTTAGATGATCGATCATTCTAGCTGTTCGAATCAGAAGAGTTCTGATCCATCGAAAGGAGTTTCGATGATGTCGATGATAGAGATCATGACATATCCCATTACCATACAGAACTGAACCTAACTGGGTCACACAAACAAGGGTTTGAATCTGGTGATCATCAATTGAACTGATCCAGTTCAATTGATCTGAATGAGATTCAATTAGGTTCAAGGAAATCGTGCTAGCACTCGATTGAACCTAACGTTCTTCTTTTACTATCATAAATAAGTTGTCCTGTCTGAGCCAAAGGAGTTTGTGCTTAATTAAAGGCCTTCATATGGTCTGACTGGAGGTTGTCCAAGTCAAAAAAGGTTGTCTTATTTTGTAAGACATTACCTACCATTTTTGGTCACCTGCCATTTCTTATTCTTTGACTTTGGTCAAAAGTCTACCTTTGACTGGTCAAACGTTGACCATTGACACTTTGACTTTTGACCACATGTCATGCACCTATTGGAGAGCTGGTGGGGGCCTGTCCCCCTGCCAGAACCTGGCAAGGAGGAGGGCGCACGCCACCCTAGGCGTGTACCCAAGCTGGAGGCGCCTAGGAGTCCTTGTTGGACAAGGACTCCATCTCCTTTTTGGATTCCAATTAGAGTTCTTCTAAGAACCAACTTTGACTGGTCTTAGGCACCCTCTAAGGAGGAATCCAAGGGACTCTATTCCCACCAATCAGATTTAGATCTGATTTCACAAAGGGTTGTGATTGGTTGGGAAGAAGAGGAGTTGGATCACAGTTAGTCTATAAATAAGACCCTGTGCCCAACTCAAGGAGTAATGAAATCAATTGAAAAATCCCATGCCCAAAGGCTACCTCTCCTCTCCTCCTCCATGCCAAAGTCCATCTTCTCCCTCTCCTCTCCACGTCCAAAATAGTTTTGGGATCTTGGTTGGTGCGATCCAGATCAAGAGAAAGGCGATCAGAAAGCTAGAAGGCTGCACTGCTGCAAAGGACGACTGCTGATCTTCAAAAGGTAGTTTTGAAGATCCTCCAGATCAAATCAAGATTGAATTTTTGGAGATAGGATAGAGAAGAAGAGGATCTCTAGATCTAGCCTAAGTGGATACTGGTAGAGGCCAGGCACTTGCGTGGCAAGATCTAGAACCTTCCGCTGCTTACAGGATCATCAATGGATAATAAGATTATCCTACATCAAGGTAAATTAAATTTGATTTAATTTATTTAGATTTTATTTTTTATTATTAGAATAATAATAATCTAATTCAGATCAAAGAAAAAAATTTTTGAAATATATCTCTTGATCCGATTAGATCTCAACGAACCTGGTCCGGGAAATCAGGATTTCCCTTCATGTGCTGCCTTCAACGACTTCTTTGAAGATTCTTCAGATCAGATCTAGATCTAGTCTCTGGAGTCATGATTTGGAAGGAGAAGATATTTAGATCCAACCTAAGTAGATACTGGTAGAGACCAGGTGCTTGCGTGGCTAAGATCCAAAATCTTGAAAACTTCTAGATCATTGGCAGGGTAATGAGATTACCCAAACAACGTATGTAAATTAAATCTAATTTAATTTTTTTTTAGTTTTAATATTAGATCTATAGGATAAAATCTGAGATGTCTCAAATTTGATTAGATTAAGTAGAAAATTTTTTTGAAATATTCCTACAAATCTAATCGAATCTGAACGATCCTGTGGTGGAAAAAATAGTTTTTTCTTCAACTAATATCAGAGCTGCATTTGTAGTTCTTAGATCTATTTCAGATCTGATATTTTTTAAGTTTGATGATCTAATATTAAAAAATTTGAGATGTCACATCAGATGTGATTGGATTTAAAATTAAAAAAATTATAAATATTTTAGATTCATATCAATGTTGTATGAGATACAAGTATAGACTAGATGTAGAATTATTCTGTGTAGTCTAGTCTAATTTTATTTTTTTTATATGATTAAAAAAAAAATTTAGATCCTTTTGCTCCTATTTTTTGATGTTGTAAATGTTATAATCAAATCTAAAAATAGAAAATAAAATTTCTAATTTTTATATGAGATATGAATGAACCATGCCTAGACTAATTATAGAATAGTTCTATGATTTATCTAGAATTAATTTTATTTTGATATGATCAATTTAAAATTTATTTTTTAGATATTATATGTGATGTATCAGATTTGAAAGCATGCATTTAGGATTTAATGATTGGTACATGAGATGTATATAGAACATGAATGTTTAGATCTTTGACTTTATTTAAGATATATATTATAGATTTATTGTTTTGTAGTATAGTTACTATTTCTGATTAAGGCATTCCTCTTGGTCATCCAGTCATAAGAGTAAGAAGGGTTTAAAAATCTTCTTTTTTCATTCAATGGGGTGCTCTTATGGCGTGTAGAGGTATTACGCATTTATCCTTAATCAAAAAAAAAAAAAACTTACTTTTCTGCAAAATTTTAGATCCTGAAATCCTAAGATTTTTGCATATTTCTATTTATGAATCCAAAATATAATTAAGAATTAAGATTATAAAATTAATTAGGTCTAAAAGTTATGAATTTTTAGATCTATGACACCTTCATAAATTTTGGTTCGGGCTTGGGTAGCTCAATTAGGTCTAGTAGTTGATCAAACCAAATCAAGAGTTGGTTAGGTGGGACCAAGAATGCTTAGAATTGATCAGCCTAATAGGATTAAGTCTAGTCAAGGTCGACTCATATTCACATGTGGTTGACCATGTCAAGACCTAATTTAGCTCCACAGTTCAAGCCTGGATTATAGGCTAATTTGATTGATTCTAGTTCGATAATTTTATGTCTAAGATAAGTCTGGCAGATACGATCGACTGATTTTTAATTAGGAGCTACTCGATCTGAATACATTCTTATCGAGTTAATGGCATATCCCTTCCATCTGTCTCACTTAGCTGGCCATTTATGTTGACCCAGTTCTGATTAGAGGTGGCTAACAATTCAAGCTAACCTATGCTACTAGATTAGTCATAATTGTTATGACTAAGTCATGTTAAACTTAAAGAGACCTAAATTAAATCTTCCTAAGAAAATATTATGTCATCGGTCTTCCACCATTATAAATGTGTGGGCCCTTCTTAGGGTTGATTATTCTCGGCTAGATACAGTGCTTCAGTTGCACCGAGAAGATGCAACCATATCTATTAGGCATTGGATCTATTGGTTGGAGGATGGGTTCGGCTTAATATTCTAAATATGGTGAGGGATCCAATTAGGAATCCAATTCATGCAAATGATGGGTCTGACTTAATTAAGGAGTGGAGCAATATTTCGGGCATGGTGAGCTTCATGAATTAGAAATCAGGTTTGGATGCACCATGATTAGAGAATCATTGGACAAGAGTTGTCCACTCATCGATTGACCCATCATCAATAACTATTAGGTGAGATGGTGAGCCAGTCGGTGGGACTACACCATCCACTAGAAATCAATTGATCACTAATCACTGTCGTAGGTGGTCAAAAATAAAACCTAACTCACTACTATATAGATAGGATGAATCAAGGTTGAATCCACTGGGATCGTGTTAATTGCATTTAAATAATAAATTAAAAGTAAGTTTAAGATTAATTAAAAGTTGATTAATTAAAAGACTACTTAAATTAATTAAGTAAGCAAATTAAGTAGCAAATTAATTAAAAGAAAGAGAAGTTGCAATTATGGAGATGGATTCTCAGGATCTTTATTGATCACTTATCTGATAGCTGGTATTCTTTTCAATATGTTGTAATTGATATCTAATCAATAAAGATATAGCATATCCTAGAGAGCATGGCCTATACCCTTGATCACAGTCCATCCCTTAAAGTTATAGGCCAGTCTAAATTAATTTAAATATAATACTAAGAATTAATTTGAATATAATCTATCTCAAGAGCACAAACAGTACCCATAGATGATGGCTCATCCTAAGGATAATAAACTATTCTAGATTAATTGTAAGAAAATAAAGATAAAAATATTATAACTAAAATAGTCTTTATTGCAAATTAAAAAGAAATATAAAAGATGGACAATAGAAAACACCATCGAAATAAGATTACAATGATCTCTTAAGAACAAAGATGATCAGTTGGACATCAAAAAGCTTCTTGCTGATATCTTCATCCTGTATCCTCACTGAAGAACCCAGACAGCAGCTCGTTGTAGGAAGTCAAAGTAAGAGAAGAGGTTCGGTGGAGAAAAGATAAAATTTGGTGGTCTGTTGAAGTAAGAAAGAAGGAAGAAGGAAGAAAAGAAGAGAGGATGAGAAAGAATTAGAAAGAGAGAGAGTATTTAGGTGAACGAAGGGCTTTGGAGAGGCTTAGGAGAGTTTTGGAGATGTTTGGAGGGGCTTAGAGGGGCTAATCCCCCAAGGGGAGGCTTGATGGCTCATTAGTTTGGTTTAGGGGGCTTTTTATAGGGAAAAAATTAGAAGAAATCAAGTTAAAAATGGAGAAAGACTAAAGAAATTGAGTCTAGATTGAATTCTTCTCAGCTATCAGATCGAGTACAAACGATTTAGATCGCATCAAAAATGGCCTTCTACAGCTAAAACAGGGCCTGGATTTGTTTACAGTCATCGGATCAAGCTTGGAGATGAATTTGGACCATTGGTTTGCCCTGGATCTTCCTGAATCAAGTTGGGATCTATTCTTGGCTGTTGGATCTTCACCGAGAGGAATAAGGACCGTTGGATTGTGCTAAATGGCTGGGCATAGTTTGAATCAGACCAGAAAATGATGTTGGTCGTCGGATCTTGACTGGGATGAATGCCTACCATTGGATCATGCAATTACTATGCTTATGGACTACATGAATTGGTACTTTCGAATGTCGTAACTAATCACCATGCACCATTTGATGCAAAATTACCTTTCTACCCTTATGAACTGCGATAGAATTTTGGTGAACCCCTTAAGGGTCTATGTCTGCCACGTGGCACTCTTTGATTCACTACACCTACTGAGTTGGTTGGTCCATGCCAGGATCTATGGATCGATCGACTGGTCTACCGTGCACCGACGGACTAGATGGGCTTCTATTCTATGGGCTGGCAGGATGGCGGGTCAGCTTCTCTAGCTGGGCCGACTTGCTGGTGCGCTGACTGGGCTGGAATGCATCAGTTGAGCTGGTTGTGGCGGCTTCGCTTAGCGCATCGGCTAAGCCGGCTGCAACGACTGAGCCATTTTTAATTTTTTTTATTTTTCTTTTCTTTTTCTTTAAAAATTAATTATAGATTTGTTTTAACTTAGATTTGCTTCAAATTTATTTTATTATGATCTATAAATCGAGCTCTTTTCATTGGTGGTCTTTCTCTACAAAAGACAAAATAAAAATATCAATTCTTAAGAATAAAGATAATTTAATATAATAAATTAATATTTTTATATATATACTTTATATGTTTATCAATCGTGGAGATTTTTGCATCTCTACCAAGAAAGTGTAGGCATCCAAGAAAATAGTAAGAGCCTAATTTATTTAAAATAAAATTTTTAAATAAATTAATTAAGTCTAATTACAAAGTCTAACTAAAAACTTTGACTCTCTATAGAAAAATATTTACGTCCAATACACTAGCCCATACCCTGGACACCCATAGACTGACTAGATCCATTACAAGAATTGGCTTTGAAACTATAAAATTATTTTGGATTTCAAAAAGCTGACTCATGTATTGGACCAAGACCCCCCACCTTAGCAACCCATCCATCTACTAAATTGAGAGCATCTTTGGAAAGGTGAATGGACGAAGACAATAAAGCTGGTATTATATATCGGACTCGATGTCTGATCAGCTTTAGTACCAACATGAGGACATCAAGACTGCTCGCCAAATGTTGGCTCACCTATAAGAGTTGTTTGGTGAGGAGAGTCGCACAGCTAAATTCAAGTCACAAGGAGACTATTTAAGGCTCAAATGCATGATGAATAGTCGGTCCAAGATCATTATTTGATGATGATCAAGGACTTAGAAGAGCTTAAAAAGCTCATTCTCAAGCTAGATTGGGACTTGCAAATTGATGTGATCTTACAGTCCTTGACTAATGCATATGGGTAGTTCATCATGAACTTCCATATGCATATGCTGCAATGTACTCTAGCCAAATTGATGAACATGCTAGTTACTGCTGAGCTTCTTTAAAGAGTTTAAAGGATTCAGTGCTTGTTATAGAGTGGACTTCTTTCAAGAGAAAGTCTTTTGAAAAGAAGAAAAAGTTTATGAAGAAGTAGAAGATAGAAAATAAAAAGAAGAAGAAGGCAGAGCCAAAAAAGCAGGCCACGGATAAAGAAAAATATTTTTATTACAACACCGACGGCCACTGGAAGTGGAACTGCCCTCTATACTTGGCCAGTCTAAAGAACAAGAAGGCAAGTCCTTCTAGAGGTATGCTCATAATTGAATATAATCTAATGGTTTCTTTTGCATCTAATTGGCTGCTTGACTCTGGTTCTAGTGCTCATTTGTGCACTTCTATACAGGATCTTGAGGAGAGTAGGAGGCTGAGGGATGGTGAGATGATCCTGCACATTGAAAATGAAGCAAGAGTTGCTGCTATGATCGTAGAAACCTACCCTCTATGATTATCATTAGGATTAAATTTAGTACTTAGGAATTATTTTTATGTGCCCATAGCAAGTAGGAATTTGATTTCTATTTTATATTTAGCACAGGAAGGCTATGTAATTAGTTTTCTTAAGGACTATTATAATATTCTTTTTAAAAAAAATAAAATTACAAGCAGTTTTCTTATAAATGGTCTCTATTAGTTATATATTAATATTTTTATTTTTAATATCAAGCAAAATATGAATGCCATAGGATCAAAGTGACCTAAGGATAGTTTAAACGATAGGTATCTTTGGTATCTTAGGCTAGTTTATATAGCAGAAGATAGGGTTAACAAATTGGAGAAATCCAGGCTATTGAGTTTGCTGACTTTTGAGTCATATCTAATTTGTAAATCATGCCTTCATGGCAAAATGATCAAGCACTTTTTTGTAGGACATGAAAAAAGGGCCACGACCTACTTGCCCTGGTACATATAGATGTGTGCGGCCCATTTAATGTACCGATCAGAGATACTAATATCGCTTCATCATCTATATTGATGATTTGTCCTGATATGGATATGTGTATTTGATGTAACATAAGTCTGAAGCCTTTGAAAAATTTAAGAAATTTAGACTCAAAGTAGAAAAATAAACTGGAAAGCTCATTAAGGCTCTTCGATCAGATCGAGGAGATGAATACCTTAGTCAAGAATTCTTGAACTATCTCAAAGATAATGATATAGTCTCATAGTAGACTCTACCTGGAATACCTCAACTCAACGAGTTTTAGGATGAAGAAATCGGATCCTATTGGATATGGTTCGATCCATGATGAGCTTCACGAACCTCCCTAAGTTTCTTTGGGGACATAGTCTTTTGACTGCAATATATTTACTGAATAAGATTTCTTTTAAAATCATTCCTACCACACCGTATGAGATATGGCATGGTAAGAAATTAAGTCCGAGTCATCTCAGAATTTGGAGTTGTCCATCTCATGTCAAGAGACAGCAAGCAGATAAGTTAGAATCTAGGTCCTTTAGAGCTTGATTCATTGGATATCCTAAAGAATCGTTAGGATATTATTTCTATCTTCCAAAAGATCACAATGTGATTGTGAGTCGACGTGCTATTTTTCTTGAAAAATAATTTATTTAATATGATGGCATTAGGAGACAGATCAGGATCGAGGAGAAGGTCTCCGAATAGCAATAAGCTAAAGAACCTATGGAACCCAATCAGATTGAGCCAGTCCAAACACCATCTCCTCCACCTCAAAAATCAACTAGGATTTTTCATCCTCCTGAAAGGTACTTAGATACTTTTTCAGAGGATGTTGAGAAATTATTGCTCATAGAAAATGAGGTTCATGATGATGATCCCAAGACCTATGACGAGGCAATATCAGATGTCAACTCTGAGAAATAGTTAGAGGCAATAAAGTTAGAGATTAACTCAATGCGCTCGAACCAAGTCTGAACCTTAGTAGATCCACCTAAAGATATAGTACTTATTGGATGTAAATGGATCTTCAAGGAAAAGATAGGTACAGATGGGAATATAGAGACGTTCAAAGCAAGGCTTGTAGTGAAAGGGTATAATCAGTGTGAAGGCATTGACTATCAGGATATCCTTTCGCCAGTAGCCATGCTTAAATCCATTCTCATATTGCTTGCTATTGAAGCATATTTTGATTATAAAATATGATAGATGAATGTGAAAATGATATTTTTAAATGGATATCTTGAGGAAGATATCTATATGGAACAGCCGCTCGATTTTACATCTAGTGATAGTGATCATAAGATCTACAAACTGCAAAGATCCATATATGGACTTAAGCAAGCATCTCAAAGTTGGAATGCTCATTTCAATAATGTGATCAAATCGTTTGGTTTCATCAAAAATAAGGAGTCATGTGTGTTCAAAAAAGTCAGTGAGAGCGCTATTGTCTTTCTCGTATTGTATGTGGATGACATCCTCCTTATTGAAAATGATATTTTTATGTTGACCATGGTCAAGATATGGCTGTCTAAAAAGTTCTTTATGAAAGACCTAGAAGAAGTATGCTTTATTCTAAGAATTAAGGTCTATAGAGATAGACTGAATAGGATGCTAGGACTTTCACAGAAGATGTTCATAGAGGAGGTACTAAAGAGATTTAGCATGGAAAACTCAAAAAGGGATTTAGTACCTTTAGACATGGTATTCATCTCTCCAACAAGATGTGCCCTAGCACAGCTGAGGAGATTAAATGCATGAGCAAGATTCCTTATACTTCGGCAATAGAGAGTCTCATGTATGCCATGCTTTGTACACAACCTAATATTTTTCATGCTGTGAGTGTCACGAGCAGGTATCAATCGAATCCAAGCGAAGAGCACTGGACTTCAGTGAAATATTTCCTTAAGTACTTGAGAAGGACTAAGGATATGTTTCTAGTCTTTGATAATGGAGAACTCCAGGTCTAGGGGTATACAGACTCGAACTTTATGTCTGACATAGATGATCGAAAGTTGACATCTGAAAGTCTATTTATATGTAATGTTAGTGCTGTTCGCTGAAAAAGTTTCAAATAGACGGTGATAGCAGATTCCACCATGGAAGCAGAGTACATTGTTGCATCGAAAGCTGTGAAGAAGGCTTTTTAGTATAAGAAGTTCACCGCAGAGCTCAGAGTGATGTCATTGGATGCTGTCCCACTGTATTGTGATAATAATGGTGCCATAGTCCTTGCTAAGGAGATGAGGTCTCACTAGAAATCTAAGCACATCGAGCAGCAATTTCACGTCATCCATGATTACCTCAAGAAGGGATACATCGAGGTCAAGAAAGTCGGCACCGCAGACAATGCGACTGATCCACTGATGAAGTCATTGGGATAACAGAAATTGAAGCCCACTTTGAGAAGATGGGACTTAGATTTGTAACTAATTGATTTTATTAGATCAAGTGGGAGTTTGTTAGATGTGTGTCCTAGAAGTCAAATTGGTAATGATAATTCATATTGTAATACACTTCTAAGCATAATTTTATAATTTTGACTATAAATTAATAAAAAAATTATTTTTCTATCATAGTATGTATTTAAAGTATCTGTGACACATTCTTTCAGTTAATGGTAATGATAATTCATATTTTTAACAGTTAAAAATTTAAGATATGAATTATCATAATTAACTCATAAATTTCTCCTGACCATAGGATCGTCATGAGGATGGTGATCGATCCAGAAGGTTGGTCTACGATCATTTTCTTAGAGTAGATGAGTCTGGAGTCTATGGTGTGGAGACACTGGGGCAAGAGTACAAGTCTTCGTTAGAGAATGAGATCACTGAGCGTGACCACCTTGAGCAGTCATAAGGAAGTCTACCTTCTCATTGATGACTAGCCTGATGCTGCAGTGGTATGTCTGGTTCTTTGACCTGAGGTACATCAATAGTTCACCTTGAGGCTATTATAATTTGACTAAACCATAACTTGGTCTCCTAGCCATTTGGAATCCTAAGGTGTATGTTGGCTATAGCATCTTTATTGTAGGAATTGGATTGCACCAATAAAGGATCTATCGACCTCGGTAGATGAGGAATAGCCCTATGATGATCATGAGATTAAGTCCATAAGCTCATGGCCATGGTAGTGTGAATATGATAGGAAGAGTTTCTATTAGGATTATACATTAGACTCAAATCAAATGATTAATTCATATGATGGATATTGGGTTTGATGAGTTCACCTTAACCCTAATTTTTGTTGGGGCTCAAGATAGAAGAACACAATCACACAAGTAGCTACACCGAGAGTTTCATTTTTGGTTCTGATAGAATGCCATCATACACTGCTAGGTATCATTGATGGATTTTGGAAGTAATTAGAATGATCCTGATGATTGATCATTCTAATTGTATGAATCAAAAAAGTTTTGATCCATTAAAAGGTGTTTCAATGATGTCGATGATAGAGATCACAACATATCTCATTACCATATAGAACTAAATCTAACTGGATCATACAAATAAGGGTTTGGATCTAGATGTCATCAATTAGGCTAACCTAGTTTGATTGATTTGGATAAAATCTAATTAGGTTTAAGGAAGTCGTGCTAACACACGATTGAGCCTAACTTTCTCCTTCTATAATCTTTCTGTTTCATCTTGACTGAGCCAAATTAGTTTGGACTCACCAGAGAATCCTATATGAGTTTGTCTTTGACTGACTGGAGCTTGTCTAGGTTAGAAAAGGATTGTCTTAATCCATTGGATAGAAATAACACAAGACCTACTAAAACCTGTGGCCACCTGCCACTTCATGTGACTACCGAGACATAAGATGTCTCAATGCAGGAAAGAAAGAGGTAAAGGCATGTGCCCCCTTTGGACATCTCCTTAGGGCACACGCCCCTAGTTGGCATGCGCATATGGAAAAAATAGATGGAGTCCCATACAGATGGGACTCCAGGGTTGCTTGATGTTTTAAAACTCTTGGGCGCCAAAGTGTTTGGGCTTATCCATCTTTGGCATGATCTATTGGGAGTTTAAGAGGACTCTAACCTGATTAGATCAGGTGACATCACTCCACCAATCAGATTAAGATTTGATTGAATCATGCAATTTGATTGACCAAAGTGATGTGGCACTGCATGGCACAATAGGATATACTTAAACCCTATCTATGCCTAGAATTTCATACTTTTGCCAATCCACCATGTCTTAAGACTAGCCTCCTCTCTTCCATGCCTCTCTCTGATCCACTCTCTCTCTTCTTCATGTCCAAGGTGTTGGGCAGATCCAACAAAGAAAATCAAGGAGACTTGATGCATACATAAGGAAGAAGACATCCCTCACTTGAGAAATGATTGTGCTGCATTCAATGACTTCTTTCAAGATTCTTCAGATCAAATCCAGATCTGATCTTCGGAGTCATGATTTGAAAGGAGAAGACCTTCAGATCTAGCCTGAGTGGATACTGGTAGAGGCTAGGTGCTTGCATGGCTAAGATACAGAACCTTGGAAACTTCTAGATCATCGGTAAGGTAATTAGATTACCCAAATAAGGTATGTAAATTAATTCTAATTTAATTTTTATTTTAGTTTTAATATCAGATCTATAAGATCAAATTTGAGATGTCTCAGATCTAATTAGATTAAGAAGGAAAAATTTTTGAAATATTTCTACAAATCTAATCGGATCTAAACAATCCTATGGTGAGAAAAGTAGTTTTTCCTTCACCAACTTCTTACAAAAGAAGCACTCTACTTGGCACTGATTGGGCTTGGGCTTCTTGGTCTGACCTTGTGCAGTCATCATAGCATGCAGCTACACCTTATTTTTTTTCTTCTTGTTCTTCTTCCTTTTCTTAAAGGATCGACAAGTAGGAGAAGACCCTCCCACTACATTCACCAACTCCTTGCGGAGCTTGTGATCCTTCTCAAAGTTCTATAGCAACCTCAATAAGCCATGGTAGTTCATTGTAGACTTTATCATTCTAAAATGAGTAAGGAAGAGGAGGAAGGACTTTGGTAGAGAGTTTAGAATCACATCCTTTCCATGCTACTCATGCAAGGGAAAGCCCAGTTTACTCAGGCACTCAATCATCTCGATCATGTACAATACATGATCAATGACTGATGCTTCATCCCTCATTCCAGCATTGAAAATGGTACAACTAGTCTTGTGCCTCTCAACATCATCAGGCGTGCTAAAAAAGTCAATCAACATTTGAAGCATCTCCTATGGCTGGGCATTTTCAAACCTATAGTTGAATTCATTATTCATTACCATCAGCATAATACACCAAATGGTGGTGCAGTCATTAAGCCACTTTTGGTAAGTGTCTTGAACTATGTCTCTAGCATTAGGAGCTGGCCCCTCAGGTGCTGGATCTATTAAGATGTACAGAATCCATTCATGCTCCAAGATGATTTTTAACATTCGATATCATCTATTGAACTTGGGTCCCATCAATTTATCATTGTCCAATAATGACCGAAGCGATAGGGTAGTGGCCATAGCTGCAGAAAAAAGAAAATCATAACCTAATTAGTATATGAATAATTTATCCTAAAGATATGGACTTTAGTCTAAAGGTTTTTCTACTATTTTATATGAACTGGTAGCCTCTATCTCTAATTCAAGAAATTACTTTAATTTCTTAGTGGGTACTAAAATCCATACAAACTATACATAAGTCCAACTTTGGTCGGTCAATCCATGTGCGTCAATGGATAGGTTCATAACCAATTATTTCTCTAAATAACTTCTAGTAATTTTAGTTTTGCCCCAGAAATCTAATTAGTAGGCTTTAACATCTACTGAAAAGGTTCGGTTAGGTCCAACCATTAACATGATCATATTTGGTGCATCTGACCAACAAATGATCAAGCCCAACTTTGATCAGCCAACCTGACCACCATTAGAAAGACACAACCAAATCATCATATTATGAATGACAATTTAATTAGTCAATAAGTACTAGACTTTTGGGCCTCCAATGATTATTAAGCTAATGGATCAATTATTACTCAATTTAATGAAAGGCTATGACTTAGTTATCACTATAACCATATCATTTTTAAGGATCTAATAATTTTAGAGGATTTGATTAACCCATTTTAAGAAGAAGAGAGAGGATTAACCAGCCAATTTTGATCTTCCCACTGACTTCACCAAGTCAGATAAAAAAGGACCTAATTCAAGCTGGCATTAGGAGTACCTAAATTAGTCACACTGATTTACCTAATTGACATGGGTGAGCCGAAATCATCAAGTGATATAATCAAAATCTAATTCACTAGGTTGGCTAGGTAAATGAGATCAGTAAAAGGGATATGCCATTAACTTGTCAAAGATCTAATTAATATGAGTAGCTCCCAATTAAAATCACTAGTCTAGACTGCCAAACTTACTTTAGACATCAATCGGTTTATTAGTTTCAATTTGATCAACCTAGTAATTTTGGATTCGACCACATAGTCACGAATCAAGTTCATTTGGTTCTTGTTAAAGACATGAACTTGATCAACTACAACTATTGTTATTGAGTCTAAAGAGTCCTTGATCTAATCTAAATCAATATTTGATTAAATTTGATCAATTACTCTAATTTAGTTCATTCTTTAACTAATTTTATGTCTAACCTAATTAAAGGACCTAATTCATCTAAGCCAATAATCAAAAATTACATGCTCATGACCTAGGATCTTTAATTCACAATTCTAGATCCTAATTCATTACTCTTAGTTTTTAATTAAGTTTTGGACTGATGGATTGGGGTTTGGCATTTTGAAAATAATTTTTAAAATTTTGAAAGGTTCATTACAATCTAGCACTGTTCACTAAATGGGTCGACTCATTTCAAAAATGGGTTGACTCATTTCTTAAATAGCTACTAGTTGTAGGTTTATGTACAATACATAAAAACCATGAACCTAAATTTAGATATAATCTAGCATATTCATGATTAAAAAGATTTAAATAATTTTAAAACATTTTTCATCATTTATCTTCAGGAATGAGTTTATGGTGGCACCTCTACTGCCATAAGAGATCCCCATCGAATGGGAGGAGATGGCCTTTAAACCATACTTATTCCTTATTACCGAATGGCTTGGTAGCTCATTCAAGGTTGATAAATAGGCTACTCAAATAACATACATATCTGATATGCATGTAATCATATTTTTTAAAGCATATAAATCACATTTAATCAATCTTGCTTCGATACCAATGAAGGTACATAATACAAGATTTCTAGCTCTACTTTCAAAATTTTTTTCAAGATTTATGGCATAAAATTAAAATTAATCTTTTTAATTTCTAGAGCTACCGACCATATCAATAATCCCTACATATCAAGTATCTAAATGTGATATATATGCAATTAAAATCTAAAAATTGAATTGCTAGCAGTAAAACAATTTTACTACTCTACGGGTTCAGAACATGATATCTTGCATGGGTAGTCAAACACCATAATTTGATCACCACTGGAGAGATCCTCTCATTGCGATGTAGACACACAAGTCATCTGGCCTCCATGGATGGTCCACACAAGGCCCTGGTTCCGGTCGGCTCCTCTCGAGTGGTAGCTCGATCCTGGAAGCTTCGATGGTTGATCTTGATAAAACTCCTTCGATCCTCCTCCACATGCTCTTTAGATGCTTTGAATCTCCAACAGAGGCTGGAGAGAGGTAGAGGAGGCTCTTCAAAAAATCACGTGAGCTCATGACACTCGTAGCTCAGAGAACAAATCCCTGAACCCTAGGCCGAAATCCTAGTGCAGCACTCTCACCCTGAACCCTGCGCCTCTCTCTATTTTCTCCACTCTCAAAAATATTTTTTTAAATTTTATCACACACCAAAAGAGGGCTCATGGACTGATTTTTGTTGCTATCTAAGAAGTACCCATGCCCTATGAAAATCCCTCTTTTATTTATGCCAAATCAATTGAGAAACGCGTAGGGGATAAGGATTAGGTTGTTGGTGATCTAAATTCAAATTTTATTTGAATTCAAATGACAACCTGATTAGTTTTATCCATCAGAGGCATGTGAAAGTATGCGTGCACCCTTTCTTATGCGTGGAAAATATTTCATGAGAATCACATTCTGGTGAGGATTCAAATGGGCGCAAGTTTGAATGTGGTGCTAGGGAGAAGACTTGTCTAACAAGTCTCAAATAAACCTTATCCAATTAATACCAACACAAACCAAATTGGTTAGGCCTAATTAGATTAAATTAAACTCAACTAATTTAGACTTAATTAAATCCTAATCAAATTAGGAATTGATTAAGCTCAACCCTTGATCAAATCTGGGAATAAACCTCCTCGACGATTAGGTCATCTCATAACCTAATTGGGTCAAACCCAACTGAATACAATTCAATTGGACTTGATCCAAAACTCATTACTCCATCAAATTAAGTTAATTAGTAATTAAATTATTAATTAAACCTCTCATAAATATAGAATCTAAATTCAGTGGGTGTCTGGGCAATAGAGTCTCATCAAAATAAAACTCTTGATCAAAGAGTCTTCAATCAGTGGGACTCTTGATCTTAGTGTTCCAAACAAGTGAAACTCATGATCACAGAGTCTCAGATTAGTAAAATTCTTGATCACAAAATCCTAGATAAGTAGGACTCAAAGTCTTAATGCAGTAGGACTCTTGATCGAAGAGTCCTAGTCTAGTAAAACTCTTGATCATAGAGTCTCAGTCTAGTGGGACTCCTCACCAGCCATCAGATTAGGTAGGAACCTCTAATGTGTGTGACCTCGTAGGTTCGATCCAAAACTGATAGCATAAGAACTAATTCTTGTACCAATCAATGTGACCATCTAGCAATAGTACCCGACATCTAGATAGGTTGAATAGTCGCAATCGCAATATTCAGAACCTATAAGAATATGATCATCATATAATTTATCCCTTTGATCTCTATGTATTGGATGACTTAGAGTTAAACTGCCAATCCTAAAAGTATATTCATATTGTATCCCAATGCAACCAATCTTGTGACTTCTTACAAGGACTATCCTAGCCAAGATTTTGCTAAATTGAAACACAATTGAACATAGCTCTTGAATCCGAAGTGGTCAATCCCATCTTGATTCACACACGGACTTCTTATGTACTTGACTATGCCAAGAAATCTTCTATCATTGAATTAAAAATTTAGATTGTCCAGCACTAAAGTATAGTGAGTTGCTTAGAAGTCACCATGGTGATCTCAGATCGGAGGGATACTTATATCCATATTCCATCAGAGCAAATCTTGATAGCAGAAAAGCTTCAGTGTTGATCACGTTCAGTGCAGATGTATCTCTACATCTCATCTGCATGCCATATCAGTATCTCCATACTCCTTGGTTAAGAGGATAACAAATTCATATGGCACACAATGACCTATACTCGATTAACATTATCATCCTTGGAAACAACGTATCATTTTATCATGAATAGATTTAATGACTAAATGATAAATCCTCCTTTATCGATTCTAAATAGTCTTAAGGACTTCATCACAATACATAAGTTCATTAAAAGATAAAAAAAATTATGATAAAAATATCAAAATAATATTTATTTATTTATAATTCATATATAAGTATAAAAATAGCTTAATTCTCAATAGGCTGATGATCGCACTACTGCCAAAGATTGGATCAAAGGTAAATCAAGAAGATCTTAGATCTGATCTTTTGAGATTAGAGCTAGAAGGAGAAGACCTCTAGATTTGACCTGAGTGGATGCTGGTAGAGGCCAGACATGTGCATGGCTAATGTTGGAACCTCATCATCATCAGATTATTGCTGTAGGATGAATTATTCACCCAATCAGGTGATATGAGATATCACTATTTTAATTTTAATTTTAATTTTTATATTTTGATCAATCTAATCAGATATGAGAACTCTTAGATCTGATCGAATTATAGAAAATTTTTTTTGAAAAATCCTATTGCAGATTTGTTTCGATCAGGTTAATCCTATGGTAAGAAACTAGAAATTACTTCATAGTTGTCTAAGGAGTTTTTTATGAAAGACCTAGGAGAAGTATCCTTCATTTTGGGGATCAAGGTCTATAGAGATAGATCGAAGTGGATACTAGGTCTCTCATAGAAGTTGTACATAGATGAGGTGCTAAAGAGGTTTATCATGGAGAACTCCAAGAGGGGACTTGTGCCTTTCAGACATGGTATTCATCTCTCCAAAAAGATGTGCCCCAACACACTAGAAGAAATTGAGTGCATGAGTAAGATCTCTTATGCTTCAGCAATAGGAAGCCTTATGTATGCCGTGCTATGTAGATGATCTGATATCGCCCATACTATAAGTGTTACAAGTAGGTATTGGTCGAATTCAGGCGAAGAACACTAGATTTCTATGAAATGTATCCATAAGTATTTGAGAAAGACTAAGGATATGTTGCTGGTCTTTGATAATAAAGAACTCCAGATATAAGGGTATACAGACTTAGACTTTATGTCCAACATTGATGATTGAAAGTTGACATTAGGTAGTCTATTCTGGTGCAATGGTGGTACTATAAGCTGGAAGTATTTCAAGCAGACAGTGATAGCAGATTCCATCATGTAAGCAAAATATATCGCTACCTCGAAAGCTGCAAAGAAAGCATTTTGGTTCAAGAAGTTCATTTCAGAGCTTGAAGTGATGCCATCTGATGCCGTTCCTCTGTACTATGACAACAACGATGCCATAGCTCTAGTTAAGGAGTCGAGGTCTCACTAGAAGTCCAAGCACATTGAGCGGTGGTTTCACCTCATCCACGATTTCCTCGAAAAGGGATATGTCGAGATCAAGAAAGTCGACACCATGGATAATACAGCTAACACACTGATGAAGCCTTTGAGGCAACAAAATATCGAAGCCTAACTTGAGAAGATGGGACATAGATTTGTAGCTAATTAACTTTAGATCAAGTGAAAGTTTGTTAGATGTGTGCCCTAGTTCAGGACCTATGATATCATATCATGCATATAAAATCTGAAACATAAAAATATATGAGATCAAATCTCATACTTGAAACCAAAGCAAAAGATCACAGCTTTGTAGATCTTATTCGTTGCTTCAGCTACACACACGAACGGCCTCTATGGGTATCCATGTGAACTTGATCTATTAGCTTCTAGAGTGCTAGCATCTTGCTAAGATGCTCTTAATGGTTGAACAAAGGAAAGGAGGATGTGCTGAACACAAGAGAGAATAGTTTTCTCTCTAGGCTCTCACAAAACCCTAGCAAACTCCCCAATAGAGTAATGATTTCCTCTAAAGCTCAAACACATAGGAGCCTAACACAAAAGCCTTATGTCCTAGAGAAATTTATAACACCCTACCCCTAACAAAATCGGATAATGGTGCCACACCCCATCCTTATCTAAAGGTTAAGAAAATTTCTACACTATAACTATGCTGAATTATACATTAGTTAATAACCTACTTTCAATTAAGCTAAACAATCCATTCATTTTCAACATAAGCATTTCAGTCTAAATCTTTTTAACTTGCTAAAACCTTTATCCACATTTAACTCATCAATTTACATAAGCAAACTCCAGATTTCAGCCAACCAACCATACTTTACCCTTACATTTCATTCATTAAACCATCTTTTTAATACATGCCCGTTTAAGGAAAACTAATACGCACATATACAATAGTTTCTGACTTTAACTAACTCAGTTGCATAATATAATACATCTCAATATACTTCCTCCACTAGAGATGCTGATACATAAGCTGATACAACCCTCTGAGCTCAGTTACTCCAAAATTGTAGGTAAAAAGAGTGAGGGGTGAGATTTGGGAAAGTCTCGATGAGTTAATAATCAATCTACTAATAAAAAAAACTAGAAAACATAGCTATAATACTCATCATCAAAATATATGATTTATATTTCTACTACACTTTCAAATAAGTATGAAACAAATAAGAGTAAAATCATAATTGAATCACTTTGCTAAAAAAAAGCTTTGCTGAGCTAAAACAAATTACAGTACACTAATTTATTTGAGATTTATGTCTCACATACACACCACTTGCCAACAACTCATTCAAAATAAAAGTTGTTGCTTGCTGAACAAAAATACAACCATGTAACCAATTGAACAACATCAAGCTGCTAATTACCACTAACTACACCCTAGTGCACCTCTACCAAGGGCAGTCGATACGATCATTACAGAATCAAACAAGACTATGGAGGTGCCAGCTAGATACTGCCGACTACACTCCAGTGCATCCTTACCAAAGGTAGTCGATACGGCTTTGTTAGTATAGGGCCCTACTGGGCAAAGTTTCACGATGGAGGTGCCAGCTAAACATTTCTTTTCCATAAGTAATATCATAATTCACTACACAGGTTGATCATGTTGGGTATTATATCCTAAAGCCAATCATCTAGGTTGTAAACTGTTGTGCTGAATTTAATTTATACTTAAATTATAAATAAATAAAATTATTATTCTATCATTTCATCATGTTTGTGCATCTTTCTATAATAAACTCTTCTCTGATAAAATTCTTAAGACTATTTAGACTCAACAAAGAAGGATTTATCATTTAGTCCTCAAACTTGATCATGACCAAATGATACGTTGTTACCTAAGATGACAATATTTATCGAGTGTAGGTCATTGCGTGCCATATGGATTGATTGTCCTCTTAACCAAGGAGTATGAAGATACTGGTATGGCATGTAGGTAAAATATTAGGGTACATTTCATCAATCATCACCAAACTATAGAGCTCTCTACTACCAAGAGTTGCTCGCAAAGGATATTTGTATAAGTGTCCCTTAGACCTGAGACCACCATAGTGACTTGCAGGTAAATCACTGTACTTTAGTATCAGACTACTTAAATTTCTAATTCAGTGATGAAAGGCTTCTAGGTGCAGTCAAGTACTTATTTAGTTGGTGCATGAGTCAAGATGGGATTGACCCCTCCAATTATTGGAGCAAGTGCATCATTGTATTTCAATTTAGCAAAATCTTATTGGGGTAGTCCATATGATGGATACTAAAATTTGAAATACAATGTGGATGATTTTTAAGATTGATAATTAAACCCTAGATCATCGTTTGAAAATTTAGATCAAGGAGATGAATTATATGATAACCATATGCCATAGGTTCATGGATGTTGTGATGCGACCATTCGACCTATCTAGATGTCGGGTATCATTGCTAGATGGTCATATCGATTGGTATAGAAATTAATTTTTATGCTACTGACTTAGGATTTGAACCTATAGGATCACACACAATAAAAGTTCCTACCTGATCTAATGGCTGATCAAGGTTTTTAATCATCTAAGACTCTATGGTCAAGAGTCCCATCGGACTGGGACTTTATGATCGGGAGTCCCATTGGACTGGGACTCTACCTTCGTGAGTAACACTAGATTGAAACACTAATATTATTGAAGGATTAATTAGTAATTATATTGCTGATTAGCTTAATTTGATTGAGTGATAAGGATTCGATCAAATCTGATTGAATTTGATTCGATTAGGTTTGATCCGATCAGGTCATGAGTTGCCCTAATCGCTATGAAAGATTTGATCCTGATTTGATCCGGACTTGGATCTAATTAATTTTTAATTTGATTAAAATTTTATAGGTTGGGTTAAGCCTTATTTAATTAGGTTTGTTCTAGTCTAATTTGGTCTAGATAAATTGGTTTGGTTGAAACCAATTTGAATAGGTCAAATAAGATTTGAATTTCAAACTCCCATCTCCCTATGCCATGACTCTTTGATCTTACCCTTTCTCATGCACATTATGGATTATGCACCCTCTCCTTTATCCTTTTGACCTGGTCTAAGGGTTGGACTAGTTCAAATGAAGTTGAATTTTGAATTCAACCTAAGGTGGTTGGAGTTTGGAAGCAATCCAACCTCACAACCTTATCCCTTCTCCACGCCCTCCTCCCTTTGATATTTAGAAAAATTAAATACTAGGATATTTGATATATTTAATCTGAGTAGCAAGTAATTGGATTGGGTTGATTGCCATGGCTGTCTAGTCATAGAAGAAAAGTAGGATTTAAAGGCCCTCTCCTCCGATTCAATGGGGTTCTCCTTTGGTGGTAGAGGTGCTGCTGCAATTATATCCTATGAAGATGAAGCAGCAAAAGGAATAGTTGAAATGATTTCAATCTAAAATTAAACATGAAAATATTAGATTAGATCTAAAATTTATTTCATGATCTAATTTTTAGTATACTTTATTTTCTATTATGAAACAAGCAATAGGTTACTCTTTATGAAAAGAGCTAACCTATTTCTGAAATGAGTCGACCCATTTAGTGAATAAAAAATAGAAAAAATCTTTCAAAATTTAAAAATTATTTTTGAAATGCCAAACCCCAATCCATCAGTCCAAAAATTTAATTTAAAAATTAAGTATTGTCTAATAGGATCTAGAATTATGAATTAAAGAATTTTAGACAAAAGCATAAGACTGTGGGTTAAAGGGTCAGATGAATTAGATCCATTAATTGGGTTAGACCTAAGGGTAGTTAAAGAATGGACTTAACTAGAGTAATTAATCAAATCTAATCAAATGTTGAATTAGATTAGGTCAAGGACACTATAGATTCAACTTCAATAGTTGTAGTTGGACAAGTCCATGTCTTTAACAAGGACTAAAATGGATTTGATTCATGGCTAAGTGGTCTAGTTCAAAATTACTAGGTTGATTAGATTGAATCTAATTAATCGGTTGGTGTCTATGATAAGTTTGGCAGTCTAGACCAATGATTTTTAATTTGAAGCTACTCACATTGATTCGATCTTTGACGAGTTAATGGCATATCCCTTTCATTGATCTCACGTACCTGGCTGATATGGTCGATTAGGATTTGATTAGATCACTTGGTGATTCGAGCTAACCCATGTCATTAGAAATCAATTTGACTGATTTCAATTGGTAAAATTGAATTAGGTGCCTATGGACCAAATTTGATCCTAGTCCTTATTTATTGACTTGATGAAGTCAGTGGGAGTATTTAACTTGGTGAAATCAGTGGGAGTAAATTGATTTGTGTCTTCTCTATCCTTAAGTCACATGTAAACTAAATCCTCTAAATTATTAGATCCTTAAAATGACAAAGTTATGGGGATAACTGTGTCATAGCCTTCCATTAAGGTGAATGATAATAAGTCCAATTTTCTAGGTGGATGTTAGAGGTGCTTTATACATGGTGTTCATTTGAATGTTAGAATTACTATCCTTCAAATGATGATTAGGTCGCACTCTCTGAATGATGATCAGGTTGGCTAAAGCTTTCCTCAGGCCTGGTCTTTCTTCATTTGATGTATTGAACTTAGTCATGTTAATCATTAGACCTAACTAGACCGTTTCAGTGGAGGCCATAGCCTACTGAATTGGCTTCTAGGGTAAAATTAAATTACTAAAAATTATTTAGAGAAATAATTGATTGTGAACCTACCAATAGATGCACATGGGCTGGCCAGAGCTTTCCTCGGGCTCATTTGCAGTCTATATGGATTTCAGTACTCACTAACAAGTTAGTGTAATTCCTCAAATTGAAGGTAGAGACTACCATTTCATAAAAATAGTGAGAGGATCTTTAGACTAAAGTCCAAGTCTTTAGGATTAAATTATTCAAGTACTTATATGGTCTTATATTTTTCTTTTAGTTAAATAGAATGGCTAGTGTAAGTCCACTTTGTTCACTATTGGATAGTGACAAGCTTTTAGAACCTGACTTCAAGAAGTCTAGTATTGACTCTAATTAGGCAGACCCAAAAAAGAATTGTCCTCTTGACTCGAATAGATTGAATAGGAGAAATCAGCAAGGAGATGCTGGTCAAGGTTGTTATATGATAACATCATGCAATTTTTTTATTTATGATATATATACCTGGGTAATAGATACTGGGAGTCTTGTTCACATATGCAATTCATTGCACAGACTTCAAATTGGTAGAAAGTTTAAGGACGACGATAGATTCCTAAATATCGAGGATGGAAGAAATGTTCTAGTATTAGTATTGGAAACTCTTGAGCTTGTTTTCAAAATAAGTAATGTCGTTTTAAGTGACTATCACTAATATCCATCCTTTATGTTAAATATAATATCAATTGGGCTTTTGGCCCAAGATGGTTATAGTTTATCAATAAAAAAAAATTATTACGATATCATTTTGAATGATATCATAATAATGCAAGAACAATTGAAAAATAGCATTTATATTTTATCATAGCCTATTAGTGTAATGTATATATTAAATAAATGCCTAAAATTAGAAAATATCACCGATGCTTGTCTTTGGCACTATCAGCTTGGTCATATAAACAAGAATAGGATTAATAGGTTAGTCAAGGATCATATCCTTGACAACGATAATTATGAATTATTGACTACCTGTGAATCTTGCCTTCTTGGTAAGATGATCAAATCACCTTTTAGTGAAAAGGATGAATGGGCCACTGATCTTTTAGATCTAGTACATAGTGATATATGTGGACCTATGAACATTAGTGCTAAAGGCGGGTATTACTACTTCATTACATTTACTAACGACCTATCTAGGTATGGGTACATCTATCTTATGAAGAGTAAATCTGATTCGTTTAAAATGTTCGAATGATATCGTAATGAGGTAGAAAAATAACTTGAAAAGAGTATTAAAACTCTTCGATTAGATCGAGAAGATAAATACTTTTCAATGAGTTTTTGACATATCTAGGAGAGAATTGGATTCTCTCTTAATGAAACCCTCCTAGAATACCACAGCATGATGATGTGTCTAAAAGGAGGAATCGAACCCTATACCAATTTTTTTTCTGAGGTTATGCACTTGAGACTACTTGTTATATTTTGAACAATTCTCTGAGCAAGTCTGTTACGAAAACTTTATATGAGATATGGACTGGGCATAGGCCAACACTCTCTGACCTTAGGATTTGGGGATGTCTGGCTTATGTAAAATATTTGTAGGCAAAAAAGCTTGGACTTGGTCTGATAAATACTTATTTATAGGATACCCCAAAAAAACTAGAGGTTAATACTTCAACATTGCTGAAGAGCAAAAGGTGTTCGACAATAATGTTAGATATATGTGCCCTAGAAGCCAAAATTGGCTGACACTTGTAAGACACTTCTAGGGGTAAAATTATAATTTTTACTATAATCAATAAAATGGGTTATTTTCTATCACATATGTGTATTTAGTATCTGTGATATATCCTTTGAGTTAATGGTAATGATAATTCATATTTTCAAGAGTTGAAAATTTAAGACATGAATAATCATTATTAACTCATAAAATGCTCCCGACCATAGGATCATCACGAGGATGGTGATTGATCCGGAAGGTTGGTGTACAATCACTTCTCCTTAGTAGATGAGTCTTAAGTCTATGGTGTGGAGACACAGAAGCGAGAGTACAGATACTAGTTAGAGAATGAGAGTACTGAGCGTGACCACCTCGAGTAGTCATTAGGAAGTCTACCTTCTCGTCAATGACTGACTCGATGCTGCAGTGGTGTGTCTGGTTCATTGATCTGAGGTGCATCAGTAGTTCACCTTGAGGGTGTTATAGTTTGACTACACCATAACTCGATCTTCTAGCCATTCGAAATCCTGAGGTGTATGTTGGCTATAGCATGTTCATTGTAGGAACTGGATTGCATCAAGATAGAATCTATCTACCTCGATGGTAGAGGAGCAGCCCTATGATGATCATGAGAATCAAGTCCAGAAGCCCATGGCCATGGCAGAGTGAAATAATAGAAAGAGTTTCTATTTAGGTTTTCACATCGAACTTGAATCGAATGATTACATCATATGACAGAAACTAGGGTTTGACGAGTTCACCTTAACCCTAATCTGATCGGGGCTTAAGATAAAAGAACTTAATCACATAGGTAGCTGCACCAAGAGGTTTGCATTCAGATCTGATGGATTGCCACCATATACTGCTAGCTGTCACTGGTGGATTTTGGGAGTAATTAAAATGATTTAGATGATTGATCATTCTAGCTGTTTAAATCAGAAGAGTTCTGATCCATTGAAAGGAGTTTCGATGATGTCGATGATAGAGATCATGACATATTCATTACCATATAGAACTGAATCTAACTGGATCACACAAACAAGGGTTTGAATCTGGTGATCATCAATTGAACTGATCCAATTCAATTGATCTGAATGAGATTCAATTAGGTTCAAGAAAATCATGCTAGCACTTGATTGAACCTAATGTTCTTCTTTTACTATCATAAATAGTTATCCTGACTGAGCCAAAAGAGTTTGTGCTCGATCAAAGGCCTTCACTTGGTCTGACTGGAGCCTGTCTAGATCAGAAAAATGGTTGTCATATTTTATAAGACAGTACCTATCATTTTTGGTCATCTACCATTTCTCATCCTTTGACTAGTCAAATGTTGACCATTGATACTTTGACTTCTATCCATATGTCATGCACCTATTGGAGAGCTGGTGGGGTTTGTCCCCCAACTAGAAACTAGCAAGGAAAAGGGTGCACGCCACCCTTGGCGTGTGCCCAAGCTTGAGGCACCCAGGAGTCCCTGTTGGATAGGGATTCCATCTCCTTGTAGGATTCTGATTAGACTCCTCCTAAGAACCAACTTTAACTGGTCTTAGGTGCCATCTAAGGATGAATCCAAGGGACTCTATTTCCATCAATTAGATTTAGAGCTGATTTCACAAAGGATTATGATTGGTTGGGATGAAGAGGAGTTGGATCACGCATAGTCTATAAATAAGACCCTGCACCCAACTCAAAAAAGAGAACAATTCTCTACGCCCCAAGGCTACCTCTCTCTTCCTCCTCCATGCCAAGTTCATCTTCTCCCTCTCCTCTCTATGTCAAAAGAAGTTTGGGATCTCAGTTGGTGCAATCTAGGGGAGAGAAAGGCGACAGAAAGCTAGAAGGCTGCACTGCTGCAAAGGACAACTGCTGATCTTCGAAAGCTATTTTGAAGATCCTCCAAATTAGATTTTGATCTAATTTTTGGAGATGTGATAGAGAAGAAGAGGATCTCCAGATCTAGTCTAAGTGGATACCTGTAGAGGCCAGACACTTGCGTGGCTAGATCCAAAACCTTCCATTGCTTGCAGGATCATCAACGATTAATAGGATTACCCTACATCAAGGTAAATTAAATCTAATTTAATTTATTTATATTTTATTTTAATTATTAGAATAATAAAAATTAGATCTAAAATATCTCAGATCTAATTTGGATCAAAGAAAAAAGGTTTTAAAATATATCTCTTGATCTGATCTGATCTGAATGAACCTGGTCTAGGAATCAGGATTTTCCTTCAACTAAAAGGATAGTCTTTTTGGATAAGATGTTCCTTATGGAAGGAACAACTACCTCTAATATTGAGCTTGGTGAAGTTTGATAGATGGAAGAATCGATACATTCTAGTAAATCTGCATAACTTGATTTGATAAGATCAAACCCAGAGCCCATTATAGAGGCACCCTTAAGAAAATCTGGTAGAGTACCGCATCAACCAGATAGATACTATGATTTCTTAGTTTGAAATAGAGATCCTGTTGAATTTGATGAGAACGATGAGGATCCAATCACCTACATGGATGCCAGGCAGAGGTTCGACTTCAATAAGTGGCTGGAAGCCATGAAGTCCAGAATGGAGTCCATGAAGGTCAATAGTATATGGACACTGGTTGATCTAACTAAAAGGGTAAAACCTATTAGGTGTAAGTAGATTTTCAACAGAAAAAGGGGTGCAAGTGGAAAGATGGAGACTTATAAAGCCCATCTGGTTGCCAAGAGATATCGTCAGTATTATGATTTTGACTATGATGAGATATTTTTTCGGTGGCAATGCTCAAGTCCGTTCAGATTATGCTTGCAATAGCAGCATACCTAGACTATGAGATCTAACAAATAGATGTGAAGACAACTTTCCTAAATGGAGTGCTAGATGAAGAGGTGTATGTGATATAGTCTTAGGGATTCACATCCATAGACGAGTCCAAGTGTTAGATGTGTGCCCTAGAAGATAGATTGGCTGACACTTGTAATAAACTTCTAAGAGCAATTTTATAATTTTGATAATAAATTAATAAAAGAATTATTTTCTATCATAGTGTGTATTTAAAAGTATCTATGATATATCCTTTGAGTTAATGGTAATGATAATTCATATTTTCAAGAGTTGAAAATTTAAGACATGAATTTTCATAATTAACTCATAAACTGGTTTCGATCGTAGGATCATCATGAGGATGGTGATCGATCTAGAAGATTGATGTACGATTGCTTTCTTAGGATAGATGAGTCTTGAGTCTATGATATAGAGACATTGGAGCAAGAGTACAAGTACTCATTAGAGAATGAGGGCACTAAGCATGACCACATCGAGCATGTGAGGATTTATGGCATTTCCAAGCCTTGGGAGGCCACGGGAGGAGTCAGGGGGTTGGCTCTAGAGATTTTAGGAGCTTGGTTGGTGCTTCAAAGACCTGAGATACAAGATGAAGCAAGAAACCAAAGCCAGAGAATCAACACTATAGAACGGAGATTTTTTATAGGTTAGCTAGCTCAATCCAAAACTAGATCGGCTAAGTCTCAGAGCACAGACAATATAGTATCAGAGCTAAGTTTCAGAGCCTAATGGTGCATTGAAGGGAAGGAGAAGTCGTACAAGATGAAATCAGAAATCTGCACAAGGATTTCAAAATATTTCTCAAATCTACCTTGTTATTGCTGTGGTTTGGCCAATCGGGAGCAGCGGATTGAGGGTGGAGGTTGAGAGGATTAATAGGAAGGAATTTTCCTAGGTTGGAAGGATTTGGTACATGATTTGCTGATTGATCATGGTGGAAAGATCGGGGTGTATGATGGTTATGTAATAGGCAGGGAGCGCTGAAGTGCTGTAGTAGCGTTTTCCTAGAGATGCAGGGCTGAGAGAGGCTCGACGATGCAGCAATCGAGGGAGGTATCTTAGTAGAGAGCATCAGGATTGTGTAGAAAGATGGATAGTGTAGGGCTATTGAAGAGAGATTTTTCAATAGGTAATGATCGAAGGAAGGTTGAAGAAGCGACTATACGTCATTCGATGACTGAAAGGTGGAAAAGTAGTCGGAGATGTATTCAGTGGTTCGATCAGAGCATGGATTTGCAAAGCCTTGAAGTGATGGAGATGGATGATCCATGGAGGTTCAGTAGGTTTGGGCTGGGTGGCTGTAGAGCGGTGCAGAGATGAGTCAGGATGCACTGGAGTGCTTCCCTGGAGGCATGGGGCTGGGTAGGCTTGGTGGTGCAACAACCAAGGAGTGTATCTCAGTAGAGAGTATCAGTGGTATCTCAGGGAGATCGGGTGTAGGTCTCAGAGAGAACCAGGGGATCTCAGGGAGCGTCAAGAGGTCTCTAACAGTCGGAAGTATCATAGATCAAATTTCTTCTGTAGGAGCGACATGAAGAGTTGCAGTTCAGGTGGAGGATGGTTCTTTAGGTGCAACTAAAGCAATGGCTGGTGTGGGGCAGAAAAGAAGGACTAGGATGGAATTTTCTAGGGTTCAGTCGCTGGTTTCAGAAGAGTTGGATTAGCTCTTGAGTTTTCAAGATGCCCGCGGGTTATGGAGGTATTCGAAATGGCTTTGAAGGGATCCATGGAGCATGGAGGGTTCAAAGGGGCAGTGACGGTGTTCATGGTGCAATGGCAGGCTCAGTAATGCAGCATTGAGTGGTTGGCCTTAAGGGACTTGATGATAGAGTCAGCTTCTATGGCATCAGGTGGACTTTGAATATAGATGAAATTTCAAAGAGGTGGCTTCACAAGTGGAGAGAAAATTTGGCATGACTTCAGAGCATCGGTGATGCACAGTTCCAGATGGAGCGGCACATGTAGGTGGACAGGCATAGCTCTAAGAAGATCGTGTCAGGTGGTATAGTATGTGCTGGTGCAGGAATGCTGTAGGTTCTCTAGGAAAGTCCAGAGAAGGTGAAGCAGCTGCTAAACAGAAGGGATCCTATAATTCTAGGATGGTACCAAGAAGTAAGCATAGGTCTTCAGCGGTAGAGGTGGTCATCCCAAAGGCATCAAGGGTGCACAACAGCTGAAGTGGATTGACAGAGGCGATGCTTACATAGGTGCTGTCGAGCATGCAGGGATAGCGGAAATGTGTAGGAGGTCATTGCTGAGTGCTTTGCCAAGGCTTGGGGCACCAAGGTGGAGATTGTGAGGATTTGTGGTGCTCCCAAGCCTTAGGAGGCCATGGGAGGAGTCAAGGGGTTGGCTCTGGAGATTCCAGATGCTTGGTTGGTGCTTCAAAGACTTGGGACACAAGGTGAAATAAGGAACCAAAATCAAGTAATCAAGACTGTAGAAAGGATATTTTCTGTAGGTTAGCCGGCTCAATCCAAAACTCGATCAGCTAAGTCTCAAAGCATAGGCAAAATAGAGTGCTGCACGTTCGGACTACTGGCATGACACAGGACTAGGTTAGCTCAATCTGGGAATGGGCTGGCTCAGTTTCAGACTAAGCCAACCCAGTGGAACTTAGCCAGCTTAGTGCTGAGACTGAGCCAGCTCAGTGCGCGAGCAGAGTTACGCGAGGGTCTATTTTGGGCTAAGGTTTGGGATGATCCTAGGGATCTTACGGCTTGGTTTGATAGGTCATAAGGGGGTTAATTCATGTATGGATAGGGTCTAGATCCAGAGGATGAGAGCATGGGAGACATGGGTGTACATGGGCTCAATGAGTGCTTTCATATACTGGGTTAGCCAGAATGTTTTTTGGTCGGGCCTAATAGCTATGTACAAATACATAGGTTGTATTATGGTTTCAAAAAGGTTGAAATCAATACAAACCTTTTCTTCCTCAACTCCATTCTTCTCTTCTCTCTAGAGTTACCACCCTAAGATTCTTAAAGAAGGCTTGGAGAATGGGGGTGTCTCCCTCAAGCCCAAGGAGGGAGGTGCTCCATCATAAATCCAGGTGGAGGATCGGTGGTGTGCTGCCCATAGAGAACGTCATAGATTTCTTTAGGTCCATGCTAAAGATCAGGAGCTTCTGCAATATGGTATTAGGGTGCTTGTGATGTCAAGGATGATTGGCATTCGAGCAATATCATGGGTCTATAATTTGATATCAAAGCTAGGTGATGCTTGGAACATTGTGGATAATAATAGAGCAGTCATAAGAAAGTTTATCTTCTCATCGATAACTGGCTTAATGCTATAGTTGTGTATCAGGTTCTTTGACTTAAGGTGCATCGATAGTTCACCTTGAGTGTGTTATAGTTTGACTACACCATAACATGATCTCCTAGCCATTCAGAATCCTAAGATGTATGGTGGCTACAACATGTTGATTGTAGGAACTAGATTGCACCAAGATGGGATCTATCAACCTCGGTAGCGGAGGAGTAATACTATAATGATCATGAGATCGAGTCCTTAAATCCATGGCCATGGTAGTGTGATATAATAGAAAAGAGTTTTCTATTAGGGTTTCACATCAGACTCAAATCGAATGATTCATTCATATGATGGATGTTGGGTTTTGATGAGTTTACCTTAAATCCTAATCTTGTCAAGACTCATGATGGTAGAATCGATTCACATAGATAGCTGCACCAAGAGGTTCACTATCAATTCTGATGGATTGCCATCGTATGCTGCTAGGTATCACTAGTAGATTTAGAAAGCAATTAGAATGATCTTGATGATCGAATATTCTAATTATATAAATCAAAAAAGTTTTGATTAATCGAAAGATGTTTCGATGATGTCAATGATAGGGATCATGACATATCTCATTATCATAAAAAATTGAACCTAACTAGATCACACATACAAGAGTTTGAGTTTGGTTGTGATTAATTGGACTGAGTCAGTTTAATTGATTTGGATTAGATCTGATTAGGTTCAAGAAAATCATGCTAGCATATGATTAAACCTGACATTCTCCTTTTATAGTCTTTCTGGTTCATCTCAACCAAAATCCTGACTGGAAGTTATCTAGATCAGAATAGGATTGTTTAAATTCATCAGATTATTTTTAGGACAATACCTGCCATTTTTGGTTATCTACCTTTTCTATCGCACACCAGGGTTAAAGGTTGACCCTATTGTAAGAAAGAAGGGATCAGGGGCGCATGCCCCTAGAGATTTTTTAGGGGTGCATGCCCCCACATTTTGATATGGCATGGAGAGGACACACATCCCCCTAGGTGTGCATCCAATGTGGATAGGTTTTGAATTGGTCAAATTTCAGATTTGACCAGTCAAAGAGTTTTGATAGAGATCAAACTCTAAGAGAGAAGAAAGAATCCATTGTGCACCAAACTTTCTTTCCTTCTCCCTACCTATTTTGTATGGCATTATATGGAATATTTGGGGGAGCAAATCTGATATGAGTTGGCATGAAAAATTTGTCAAGAAATTAGAAACAAATCAAGCAATTGGTTGCTTGATTGATTAGAACATTGAGGTGGCGCAGGGCTCTATTTAAGAGACCCTGCGCCCTAGGGTTTCATATGCTCTATTCTCCACACCCCAAGTCCCTATAGGTAGTCGTCCCCTCTTTCTCCACACCCGTCCTCTTCTTCTACTCTATACCCAAAGGTTAGGCCAAGGTCCTAAGAGAAGATCCAAAGGAATTGGCGCAAAGGTTTCAAGGAAAGAGACGACGTTCGTGAGATGAACGCGCTGCCTTCATTAATTGATTTGAAGGCTTTACAAATAAGATTTAGATCTAATTTTTGATGATCAGATCCAAAAGGAGAGCACCTCTAGATCTAGCCTATGTGGACTCTAGTAGAGGCTAGGCACATGCATGGTTTGTTCCAGAATCTAAAGCTTCTGCAGATCATCGATAGGGTAAAAGCAGTTTACCCTAAAGGTAATATCATATGTTATTGTTTAAATTTTAATTTTAGATTTAGAATTAGATCATTAAAATTAGATCGAAGAACTCTCTAATTTGATTAGATTCTATAAAAAAAATTTTAAAATATTTTCTATAGATCTAGTCAGATCAGACCGATCTTGTGGTGGAAAAAAGTAGTTTTTCCTTCAACTGATATCAGAGCTAGGTTAGCAGTTTTTCAGATCTATTTTAGATCTTATTTTTTTTATAATCTATGATCTAATATTAAGGATTTTAGATGTTAGATCAGATGTGATCCGATATAAAATTAAAAGGATTAAAAATTTTAGATTCATATCAATCTTGCATGAGATGTAAATCTAGACCAGGTTTAGAATTGTTCTATGAGTTATCCAAAGGTAAATCCCGATTTTTCCGGCACAGGATCGTTCAGATCTAATTAGATCTGAAGAAATATTTTAAAATTTTTTTTTATGATTCTAATTAGATCTAAGATATTTTACATCTGATCCTAAAGATCTAATATTATAAAATAAAAATTAAATTAAATCTAATTTAATTTCATACCGTATTTTGGGTAATCAGATTACCCTATGATGATCCTGATTAATTCTGAGGTTTTGAAAGTAGCCACGCACATGCCTAGCCTCTACCAGTGTCTACTTGGGTAGGATCTGGAGGTCCTCTTCTTCTGAATCAATTTTTCAAAAATCAAATCTAGATCTAATCTTGAAGGTTTTCAAAACTTCTTTTGAAGAAGCAGCAGTTGTCTCTTTCAGCAGTGCTGCCTTCATCCTGATCTAGATGCTTTTCTTTCTTGGATTGCACCTAAACCCATGCCCAACTCCTTTAGGCATGGAGAGGAGAGAGAGAGGATCAGAAGGAGCCATGGAATAGAGAAGGGCAGCCTTGCAGCATGGTGAAAGGAAGAAGCTCGCTAACCCTAGGCACAGACAAGGTTTAAATAGATCCTGCTATGCCATGCAGTGCCACATCATCCCGACTAAATAAAGGCCTTCATTCAATCAGATCTAAATCTGATTGGTGGGATGATGCCATCTAATCCAATCAGATGAGAGTCCCCCAAAAATCCACATAGGTGGTGCCAACATTGTGTAAACCCAAAACTCTTTGGTGCCTAGGTGTTTGATCATATCAAAATACCCAAAGTCCCATTTGTATGGGACTCCATTCCTTATCCATATGGGGCGTATGCCTAGGGTGGCATGCACCCTCTCTATTACCTCTTTTAGTAGGAGGACAAGAGCCCCAAGTGCTCTCCTATAGGAGCATGACACATGGCCCTATGTCCAGGTGTCCTGGGCCAACTGTTGACCAATGTCCAAAAATAGGAATTAGCAGGTGACAAAAATTGGTAGGTATTGTCTTAAATCTATCTAATGAATTAAGATAACCCTTTTCTAATCTAGACAAGCTCTAGTCAGACTAAGGTAAGGTTTCTGAGTGAGCCCAAACAAATTTAGCTCAACCGAGATGAACCAAAATGATTACAAAAGAAGAATGTTAGGCTTAATCATGTGCTAGCATGATTTTCTTAAATCTAATTAGATCTAATCCAAATCAATTGAACTAGGTTAGTCCAATTGATGATATCTAGATCCAAACTCTTATTTATGTGATCCAATTAGGTTCTATTCCGTATGGTAATGAGATATATCATGATCTCTGTCATCGACATCATCGAAACACCTTTCGATGGAGCAGTACCTTTTTGATTCATACAATTAGAATAATCGATCATCTAAATCATTCTAATTGCTTCCAAAATCTACTAGTGATACCTAGCAGTATATGGTGGCAACCCATCATAACCAAAAATGAATCTCTCGATGCAGCTACCTATGTAATTGGGTTCTTCTATCTTGAGCCCTGACAGGATTAAGATTAAGGTGAACTCGTCAATTCCAATATCCATGATATGAATTAATCATTCAATTCAAGTCCAATGTAAAACTCTAATAGAAACTCTTTCTATCATCTTTACTTTGCCATGGCCATGGGCTTAAGGACTCAATCTCATGATTATCATGGGGCTACTTCTTATCTACCAAGATAGATAGATCTCCTATTGGTGCTATCCAATTCCTATAATGAACATGCTATAGCCAACATACACCTCAAGATTTTGAATGGCTAGAAGACCGAGTTATGGTATTGTCAAACTATAACACCCTCAAGGTGAACTATTGATGCACCTTAGATCAAAGAACCATACGCACCACTGTAGCACCGAGTCAATCATCGACGAGAAGGTAGACTTCCTTATGACTGCTCGAGATGGTCACACTCAGTGTCCTCATTCTCTAACGAGTACCTATACTCTCGCTCCAATGTCTCCACACCATAGACTCAAGACATATCTATCCTAAGAAAGTGATCATACACTAACCTTGTGAATGGATCATCATCCTCGTGATGATCCTACGATCGGAAGCTGTTTATGAGTTAATTATGAAAATTCATGTCTTAAATTTTTAACTTTTTAAAAAATTGAATTATCATTACCATTAACTCAAAGGATGTATCACAGATACTTTAAATACACACTATGATAAAAAATAATTTTTTTATTAATTTATAGTCAAAATTATAAAATTGCCCTTAGAAGTATATTATAAGTGTTTAGCCAATCCAGCTTTTAGGGCACACATCTAACAAACTCCCACTTGACCTAAAGTCAATTGGCTACAAATCTAAGTCCCATCTTCTCAACGTGGGCTTCGATCTTTTGCTAGCTCAATGGCTTTGTCAACAGGTCAGCCGCATTATCTATAGTGTTGACTCTTTTGACCTCAACATATCCCTTCTTGAGGTATTTGCGGATGAGATAGTATTGCCACTCGATGTGCTTGGATTTTTGGTGAGACCTCAGCTCCTTAGCTAGGGCTATAGCGCCATTGTTATTGCAGTATAGATGGACGGCATCTAATGGCATCACTTTGAGCTCCGTGGTGAACATTTTGTACTAGAATGCCTCCTTTGCAGCCTCCAACGCAGCGATATACTTTGCTTCCATGGTGGAGTCTGCTATCACCATTTGTTTGAAACTCTTCCAACTGATACCTCTGTCATTACAAATAAACAGACTTTCAGATGTCGACTTTTGATCATCTATATCGAACATAAAATCTGAGTCTGTATACCCTTGGACCTGGAGTTCTCCATTATCAAAGACTAAAAATCTATCTTTAGTCCTTCTCAAGTACTTAAGGATATATTTCACAAAAGTCTAGTACTCTTCATCTGGATTTGACTAATACCTGCTCGTGATACTCACAATATGGGTAATATTAGGTCGTGTACATAGCATGGCATACATGAGGCTTCCTATTGCTGAAGCATAAGGGATCTTGCTCATGCGTTCAATCTCCTCAGGTGTGCTAGGGCAAATCTTCTTGGAGAGATGAATGCCATGTCTGAAGGATACTAATCCCCTCTTAGAGTTTTTCATGCTAAATCTTTTTAGCATCTCCTTTATATATATTTTCTGTGAGAGACCCAACATCCTATTCGGTCCATCCCTATAGACCTTAATTTCTAGAATAAAGGATGCCTCTTCTAGATCTTTCATAGAAAACTCCTTAGACAACTATATTTTGACTGTAGTCAACATGAAAATATTATTTTTGATTAAAAGGATGTCATCCATGTACAGTACAATGAAGACAACAGCACTTTCACTGATCGTTTTGAAAATATAGGACTCCTCCTCATTCTTGATGAATCCAAATGATTTGATTACATCATTGAAATGGGTGTTCCAACTCCGAGATGCTTGCTTAAGTCCATATATGGACCTTTGCAGCTTGCATACCTTGTGATCATTATCACTAGGTTTGAAACCTAGCAACTATTTCATATAGATATCTTCCTCAAGATATCCATTTAAGAATGTCATTTTCACATCCATCTGCCATATTTCATAATCGAAGTTGGTTGAAATTGTTAGATATGTGTACCTAGAAGCCAAAATTGGCTAACACCTGTAATACACATCTAAGGGCAAAATTATAATTTTGACTATAAATAATAAAATAGATTATTTTCTATCATAGTGTGTATTTGAAAGTGTCTGTGATACATCCCTTGAGTTAATGGTAATGATAGTTCATATTTTCAAAAGTTGAAAATTTAAGACATGAATTTTCATTATTAACTCATAAAATGCTCCCGACCGTAGGATCATCATGAGGATAGTGATTGATCTGGAAGGTTAGTATACGATCGCTTCTTTAGGATAGATGAGTCTTGAGTCTATAGTGTAGAGACACTGGAGTAAAAGTATAGGTACTCGTTAGAGAATGAGAGCACAGAGTACCTCGAGTAGTCATGAGAAAGTCTACCTTCTCGTTAATGACTAGCTCGAAGCTGTAGTGGTGTGTCTAGTTCCTTAACCTGAGGTGCATCGATAGTTCACCATGAGGGTGTTATAGTTTGACTACATCATAACTCGATCTCCTAGCCATTCAAAATCCTGAGGTGTATGTTGGCTATAGCATGTTCATTATAGGAATTGGATTGCACTAATAGGGAATCTATCTACCTCAGTAGATGAGGAGCAGCCCTATGATGATCATGAGAATCAAGTCCATAAGCCCATGGCCATGGTAGAGTGAAATGATAGAAAAAGTTTCTATTAGAATTTTCACATCGAACTTGAATCGAATGATTAATTCATATGACAAAAATTAGGGATTGACGAGATCACCTTATCCCTAATCCGATTGGGGCTCAAGATCACGAAACTTAATCACATAGGTAACTACACCTTCAGTTATAATGGGTTGCCACCATATGCTGCTAGGTATCATTTGTGGATTTTGGGAGCAATTAGAATAATTTGGATGATCGATCATACTAGTTGTCTAAATCTGAATAGTTTTGATCTATCAGAAGGTGTTTCGATGATAACGATGATAGAGATAATGACATGTCCCATTACCATTTGGAACTAAATCTAGCTAGATCACATAAATAAGGGTTTAGATCTGGATATCATCAATTGGACTAATCTAGTTCAGTTGATTTGAATAAGATTCAATTAGGTTCAAGAAAATTATGCTAGCACATAATTAAGCCCGATATTCTCCTTCAACAATCATTAAAAGTTGTCTCGACTGAGCCAAATATATTTGGGCTCACTCAGAAAACTTTACTTGGTCTGACTGAAGCTTGTCTAGGTTAGAAAAGGATTGTCTTAATTTATAATATAAATTTGAAATAACACCTACCATTTTTCATCACCTGCTAAATCTTGTTCTTTGACTTTGGTCAAACATTGACCTTTGACACTTAGATAATTGCCCATGTGTCATGCACCCATAGGAGAGTAGATGGGGCTTTGTCCCCCTGCTAAAAGAAGGAAAGGAAGGGGTGCACACCTAGGGAGGCGTGCACCCAAAGAGGATAAAGATTGGAGTCCCATATGGATGGGACTCCAGTTGCTTCATGATCTCTACTTGGGTGGCACTAAAGACTCTTCTTTGACCAATCTTGGTGCCACCTAAGGAGGTTTGTGAGAGACACTAATCTGATTGGATTAGATGATGTCATCCAACCAATTAGATTTAGATCTGATTGCACAAAGAGCCATGATTGACCAGGATGATGTGGCACTATATGGTGCAGTAGGATCTATATAAACCCTATCAGTGCCTAGGATTGAGAGCTTCTACCCTTTGCCCATGCCACATAGACCCTCTCTCTCCTTTTCCATGCCTTCTTCAAATTCTCTCTCTCCTCTCCATGCCTAAAAGTTTTAGGCTTTAGTTTGGTGCAATCCAAGCAAGAGAAAGGTGACAAGAAAGCAAGAAGGCAGCACTACTGCAAGAGACAACATCCGATCTTCAAAAGGATATTTTGAAGATCTTCAAGATCAGATCCAGATCTGATCTTTGAAGTACAGATTGAGAAGGAGAAGATCTCCAGATCCTATCCAAGTGGATATTGGTAGAGGCAAGGCGCTTGCATGGCTACATATAGAACCTCAGGCAAACATCAGAATCATCATAGGATAATAGGATTACCCATAACAAGATATAATTAAATTAGATTTAATTTATTTTTATTTTATTTTATTTTATTAGATTAATAAAATCAAATCTAAAGAGTCTCAAATTTGATTTAGATCTAAGAGAAAATTTTTGAAATATCCCTCTTGATCTAATCAGATCTAAACGAACCTAACCCGGGAAACAGGATTTTTTTCTTCAGTAATAGCAAGCAATGTGCGGATGAATTTGAGCATGGCTACTAGCAAAAAGGTATCCTGATAGTCAATGTCTTCATGCTGACTATACCATTTTGCTACGAGCCTTTCTTTGAATGTCTCTTGAAGATCCATTTACACCCAATAGGTACTATACCTTCAGGTAGATCTACCAAGGTCTAGACTTGGTTCGAATGCATTGAGTTAATCTATAACCTCATTACCTCTAAACATTCTTTGGAGTCGATATCTAATATCGCCTCATCATAGGTTTTGGGATCATCACCATGAATCTCATTTTCTGTAAAAAATATTTTCTCTACGTCTTCTGATATAGTACCTAAGTACCTTTTAGGAGAACAAAAAATCTACTTGATCTATGAGGTGGAGGAGGTAGCATCTCGGTTGGCTCAATCTGACTGGGTTCCATAGGTTCCTTAGCTCATTTCTCACTAGAGACTTTCTCTTCAAGTCTAATCTATCTTTCGATGCCACCATCTAGAATAAATTATTTTTCAAGAAAAATGGTGTGTCGACTCATAATCACATTGTGATCTTTCAGGAGATAGAAATAATATCCTAATGACTATTTAGGATATCCAATAAACTGAGCTCTAAAGGACCTAGACTCTAATTTATCTACCTGTTGTCTCTTGACATGGGTCGGACAATCCCAAATTCTGAGATGACTTAGACTTGATTTCTTACCATGCCATATCTCATTTGGTGTGGTAGGAACAGTCCAGAGGAAATCCTGTCCGATAAATATATAGTAGTCATCAGACTATGTCCCCAAAGAAACTCAAGAAGGTCCATGGAACTCATCATAGATCAAACCATATCTAATAGGATCTGATTTCTCCATTCTGAAATCTCATTGAGTTGAGGCACTCCAGGTGGAGTCCATTAAGAGACTATGCCATTGTCCTTAAGATAGTCTAGGAATTTCCGACTAAGGTATTCGCCTCCTCGATCTGACTGAAAAATCTTAATTGATTTTTCTATTTGCTTTTCTACTTCTAGTCTGAATTTCTTAAACTTTTCAAAAGCTTCAGACTTATATCGTATCAAATACACATATCCATACTGAGAAAAATCATCGATAAAGATGATAAAGTAGACATAATTATCCCTGGCTGGCACATCAAATGGACCACATACATCAGAATGTACTAGGACAAGTAGGTTTGTGACCTTTTCTCCATGTCCTACAAAAGAGAGCTTGGTCATTTTGTTATGAAGGCATGATTCATAAATCAGATATAACTCGAAAGTCAACAAACACAATAGCCCGAATTTCTCTAATTTGTTAGTCGTATCTTCAGCTATATGACCTAGCTTAAGGTGTTATAGATACCTATCATTTAGACTATTCCTAGGTCGCTTTGATCCTATGGCATTCATATTTAGCTTGATATTAAAAATAGAAACATCAATATGTAACTGACAGAGATAATTTATAAGAAAATCACTTGCAATTTTATTTCTTTCATAAAGAATATTACAATGATTCTTAAGAAAACTTATTACATAGCCTTCTTATGCTAAACATAAAATAGAAATCAAATTTCTGCTTGCTGTAGGCACATAAAAATAGTTCCTAAGAACTAAATGTAATCCTAATGATAATCGCAGAGGGTAGGTTCCAACGGTGACAGCAGCAACTCTTGCTCCATTCTCGATATATAGGATCATCTCACCATCCCTCAGCCTCCTGCTATCCTCAAGATCCAATATAGAAGTGCACAAGTGAGCACTAGAACCAGAGTGAAGCACCCAACTGGATGCAGAAGAAATCATAAGGTTAGATTCTATAATGAGCAGACCTCTAGAAGGACCTGCCTCCTTCTTGTTCTTCAGGCTGGCTAGGTACAAAGGGCAGTTTTGCTTTCAATGGCTGTCAGTATTGTAATAAAAATATTTTTTCTTTTCAGCCTTCTTCTTCGGCTCTGCCTTCTTCTTCTTCTCACCATCCACCTTCTGCTTCTTCACGGACTTCTTTTTCTTTCCAAAAGACTTTTTTTTGAAAGAAGTCTGCTCCATAGCAAGCACTGAGCCATTTGAACCTTTCAAAGAGAGCTTAGTAGTAACCAGCATGTTCATGAGTTCAACTAGGATATTCTGAAGTTTATGCATATGGTAGTTTATGATGAACTGTCCATACGCATCCGTCAAGGATTGCAGAATTATATCAATCTGCAAATCCTGCTCAAACTTGACATTGAGCTTCTCAAGCTCTTCTAAGTCCTTAATCATCATCAGACAATGATCTTGGATCGACTGCCCATCATGCATCTGAGCCTTAAATAGTCTCTTAGTGACTTCATATTTGGTTGCATGACTCTATTCACCAAACAACTCTTGCAGGTGAGTCAATATTTGGTGGCTAGTCTTAATATCTTCATGTTGGCACTAGAGCTCATCAGACATCGAGCCCAACATATAATACCTAGTTTTATTAGCTTCATCTGTCCACTTCTTGAGAGATGCTCTTTGATCAGTGGATGGATGGATTGGTAAGATGGGAGGATCTTGTTCCAACACATGAGTCAACTTCTTGGAATCAAAAATAATTTTGAATTTCCAGAGCCAATCCTTGTAGTTGATCCATTCAGTCTATGGGTGTCCAAGATACAGGCTAGTGGGTTTGACATAGACATCTTCTTATAAAGAGTCAAAGTTTCTAGTTAGATTTTGTAATTAGACTTGATTAATTTATTTAAAGATTTTATTTTTAAATAAATTAAGTTCCCATAATTTACTTGAATCTCTACACTTTCTAGGTAGAGATGCAAAAATCTTCATGATTATTGATTTTTAGTGGATGGTGTTGTCCCACCAACTAGCTCACCACCTCACCTAATAGTTATTGGTGATGGATCAATCGATGAGTGGACAACTCTTGTCTAATGATTCTCTAACCATGGTGCATCCAAATCTATTCTCTAATTCATGAATCTTACCATGTCCGGAATATTGATCCACTTCTTCGTTAAGTCAGATCCACCATTTGCATGAATTAGATTTTTAATTGGGTCTCTCACCATATCTAGAATATTGAGCTCAACCCATCCTCCAACCCATAGCATTTAATTCCTAATAGACATGGTTGAATCATTTCAGTGCAATGAACCACTATATCCAGCCAAAAATAATCAACCCTGGGAAGGACCCGCACATCTACAATGGTGGAAGACCTTAAACTTAATATTTTCTTAGGAAGATTTAATTTAGATCTCTTTAAACTTGATCTGACTTAGTCATAATAATTATGACTAACCTAGTGGCATGGGTTGGCTCGAATTGTTAGCCACCTCAAATCAGAACTGCATTGACATAAATGGCTAGGTAAGTGAGATCGGTGAAAGAAATATGCCATTAACTTGACAAGAATGTATTCAATTTGAGTAGCTCTCAATTAAAAATCAGTCAGTCGTATCTGCCAAACTTATCTTAGACACCAAATTATCAAATCAAAATCAATTGGGTTAGCCTACAATCTAGGCTCAAATTATGGAGCCAAATTAGATCTTGACTTGATCGAGTCACATCTCAATGTGATTCGATCTTGATCCAGACTTAATCCTTGTTAATCCTTGTTAGGCTGGTCAAATCTAAGCTTTCTTTGATTCCACTTAACCAACTCTTGATTCGATTTGATCAGCCGCTAGACCTAACTGAGCTACCGAAGCTTGAACCCAATCTTATGAAGATATCTTAGATTTAAAAATTTATAATTTTTAGACCTAATTAATTTTATAATCATAATTTTTAATTAAATTTTGGTTTCATAAATAAAACATGTAACAAAATCCTAAGATTTTAGGATCTAGGGTTTTGTAGAAAAATAAGTTTTGATTTTTGATTAAGGATGAACATGCAGCATCCCTACACGCCATAAGAACACCCCATCGAATAGAAGGAGAGGAGAGAGAGATGATGGACTTGGTGTGGAGGAGGAACAGAGAGGCAGCCTTGGGGCATTGTGAATTGCATTAATCTGATTCTCCTTGAGTTGGGCGTAGGGTCTTATTTATAGACTATGCATGATCCAACTCCTCTTCATCCCAATCAATCACAACCCTTTGTAAAATCAGATCTAAATCTGATTGGTGGGAATAGAGTCCCTTGGATTCATTCTTAGATGGCACCTAAGACCAGTCAAAGTTGGTTCTTAAGAGGAGTCTAATCGAAATCCAATAAGAAGATGGAGTCCCTGTCCAATAGGGACTCCTGGGTGCCTCAAACTTGGGTGCGTGCCACCCTTGGCATGCGCCCTCCTCCATGCCAGGTTCTGGCATGCGCCCTCCTCCATGCCAGGTTCTGACAGGGGGATAAGCCTCCACTAGCTCTCCAATAGGTACTTGACATGTGGACAGAAGTCAAAGTATCAATGGTCAATATTTGACCAGTCAAAGGTCAACTTTTGACCAAAGTCAAAGGATGAGAAATGGTAGGTGACCAAAAATGGTAGGTATTATCTTACAAAATAAGATAACCCTTTTCTAATCTGGACAGGCTCCAGTCAGACCAAGTGAAGGCCTATGATCGAGCACAAACATTTTTGGCTCAGTCAGGACAACTATTTATGATAGTAAAAGAAGAACATTAGGTTCAATGGAGTGCTAGCACGATTTTCTTAAACCTAATTGAATCTTATTCAGATCAATTGAACTGGATCAGTTCAATTGATGATCACCAGATTCAAACTCTTGTTTGTGTGATCCAGTTAGGTTCAGTTCTGTATGGTAATGAGATATGTCATGATCTCTATCATCGACATCATCGAAACTCCTTTCGATGGATCAAAACTCTTTTGATTCGAACAGCTAGAATGATCGATCATCTAAATCATTCTAATTGCTCCCAAAATCCACTAGTGACACCTAGCAGTATATGGTGGCAACCCATCAGAGCTAAATGCGAACCTCTTGGTGTAGCTACCTATGTGATTAAGTTCTTCTATCTTGAGCCCCGATCAAATTAGGATTTAAGGTGAACTCGTCAAACCCTAGTTTCTGTCATATGATGTAATCATTCGATTCAAGTTCAATATGAAAACCTAAATAGAACTCTTTCTATTGTTTCACTCTGCCATGGCCATGGGCTTCTAGACTTGATTCTCATGATCATCATAGGGCTGCTCCTCTACCATCGAGGTAGATAGATTCCATCTTGATGCAATCCAGTTCCTACAATGAACATGCTGTAGCCAACATACACCTCAAGATTCTGAATGGCTAAGAGATCGAGTTACGGTGTAGTCAAACTATAACACCCTCAAGGTGAACTGTCGATGCACCTCAGGTCAAAGAGCCAGACACACCACTGTAGCATCGAGTCAGTCATTGACAAGAAGATAGACTTCCTAATGACTTCTCGAGGTGGTCACGCTCAGTGTCTTTATTCTCTAACGAGTACTTATATCCTCACTCCGGTATCTCCACACCGTAGACTCAAGACTCATCTACTAAAGAGAAGCGATTGTACACCAATCTTTCGGATCAATCACCATCCTCATGATGATCTTATGGTCGAAAGCATTTTATGAGTTAATAATGATTATTCATGTCTTAAATTATCAACTCTTGAAAATATGAATTATCATTACCATTAACTCAAAAGATGTATCACAGACACTAAATACACATATGTGATAGAAAATAACTCATTTTATTGATTATAGCAAAAATTATAATTTTGCCCTTAGAAGTATATTACAAGTATCAGCCAATTCTGGCTTCTAGGGTACATATATCTAACATAGAGATCTGCAAAGATAGGTGCAAAGGTGTCCTCTATTTATCATAAGGAAAGTATGTCGAGAAGATTTTAGAGAGGTTTGGGATGGAGAAGGCCAAACCTATAGAGATGTCATTGTCGAGCCATATATCTCTCTCCAAGTTACAGAGCCCCTAGTCAGAAGAGGAGAGATAGTACATCGAACGAGTTTCTTATGCAAATGCTGTAGGCAATGTGATCTACACTACGATATGTTGTAGATCAAATATAGCACATGCAGTGCGCATGATTAGTAGATACATGGCTAACCCTGGAAAGGAACACTGAAAAACATTAAAATGGATATTGAGATATCTACATAGAATAAGAAATTATGGTTTAGTATTTGATGGGCAGTCAGAAGGATTTGAAAAACAATCTATGAAGATGTGTGAAGGTTCAGGTCCTCTGGAAGGGTTTATTGATGCAAATTATACTGGTGATCTTGATACAAGGAGGTCTACTACTGAATATCTCTTCTACATATATGGTGGATCAGTGTCTTGGAGATCAAGCCTTCAGCCAATCACGACCTTGTCTACCATAGAGGCTAAGTACATTGGGATAATGGAGGCTGCAAAGAAAGCCCTTTGGCTTAGAAGGCTGATTGATGAGTTGGGGGTGAAGCAGAGTAAGGTTACACTATTCAATGATAGTCAGAGTGCTCTGTTGTTGGCAAAGAACCCAATCTATCATGTGCGCACAAAGCATATAGATGTGAGGTACCACAGAATCAGAGAGTTGGGGGAGGAAGGTGAAGTGGAACTTGTGAAGGTCCATACCAAAGAGAATCAGTCTAACGCACTCACAAAGGTACTCCCCAGAGATAGCTTTCAGAGATGTGTGGCATGGATGGATCTATTGAGAAGAGATGAGTTTATAAGGACTTGGAATCACCAAGGTGGAGAATGTGAGCTCAGAAGTGGCACTCTGAAATCTTGGAAACATGAGAAGATAGGTTATAGAAAGATGGAAGTGAGTTGGAAGAGAAATCAATTCTCCTAGCAAAGTTTAGAAATTGGGCCGGCTCACCCTAAGACTGAGCCGCCTAAGTTGGAAACTAGGCCAACTCAGTCCAGGACTGGGTCGGCTAGGTCTCAAAAAAAAATTTAGATAGAAAGTAGTATTTTTGGACTATTGGCATGGTACACAACTGAGTCGACTTAGTCTTGGATTGAGGCAACCCAGTCGTAGGTTAGCTAGCTCAATTTTTGTAGATTATTATTTTATGTACATTGGTTGTTTGGGTTTGGAAAGTTTTTCTATGAGCTTGGACTTGATCCTTTGTAAAGTATGTATACTGAAAACAAGTCAAGGTTGTACTGAGGCTAAAATATACTGAATAAAAGCTCTTTTCTTCCAAAAATCTCTTCTTCTCTTCTTCTCTATTTCTTGAATTATTTGATTGTACTTCCGTAGAAATCTCTAAGAACTACTTCCTTATGCTTGGCTAATCACCAGCGGACACGCCGATCTATGTGGGAAGAGTGCACATTTCTGACACCAGATCTAGGGATATACAGACTCAGACTTTATGTTTAATATAGATAATCAAAAGTTGACATCTAGCAGTCTGTTTGTATGCAATGGTGGTGTTGTCAGCTGAAAGAGTTCCAAGCAGACTGTGATAGTGGATCCATCATGGAATCAGAGTACATCGCTGCATCAAAAGCTACAAAGAAGGCATTTCGATATAAGAAGTTCACCATAGAGCTCAGAGTAATGCCATCGAATGTCATCCCTCTGTACTGTGATAATAATAGCATCATAACTTTGGCTAAGGAGTCGAGGTCTCACCAAAAATCCAAGCACATCAAGTGGTGATTCCATCTCATCCACGATTACCTCGAGAAGGATTATGTCAAGGTTAAGAGAGTAAACTCCATGGATAGTACGGTACATCCACCGACGAAGCCTTTAGGCCAGCAGAAGATCGAAGCCCATCTTGAAAAGATAGAACTTAGATTTGTAGCCAATTGACTTTAGGTTAAGTGGGAGTTTGTTAGATGTATGCCCAATAAGCTAGGTTGGATAACACTTGAAATACACTTCTAAGGATAATTTTATAATTTTAGCTATAAATTAATAAAAAAGTTATTTTCTATCATATTATGCATTTAAAAGTATTTATGATACATTTTTTGAGTTAATGGTAATGTTAATTCATATTTCCAAGAGTTGAAAATTTAAGATATAAATTTTCATAATTAACTCAAAAATTGCTTTTGACTGTAGGATCATTACGAGGAGGGTGATCAATCCGAAAGGTTGGTGTATGATCACTTCTTTAAGATAGATGAGTCTTGAGTCTATGGTATGGAGATATCAGAGTGAGAGTACTAGTACTCATTAGAAAATGAGGGCACTGAGCATGACCACATCGAGTAGTCATACGGAAGTCTACCTTCTCGTCGATGACTGGCTCGATGCTGTAGTTCTGTGTCAGGTTCTTTGACCTGAGGTGCATCGATAGTTTTTCTTAAGTGTGTTATAGTTTAACTGCACCATAACTCGATCTCCCAGCCATTCAAAATTTTGAGGTGTATGTTGGCTATTGCATGTTCATTGTAGGAATTGGATTGCACCAAGATGGGATCTATCAACCTTGATAGTGGAGGAGTAGTAGTATGATGATCATGAGATCGAATTCTTAAGCCCATGGCCATGGTAGTGTGATATAATAGAAAAGAGTTTCCTATTAGGATTTCACATCAAACTCAAATCGAATGATTCATTCATATAATGGATGTTCAGTTTTGACTAGTTTACTTTAAATCCTAATCTTGTCGGGACTCATGATAGTAGAATCGATTCACATAGATAGCTGTACCAAGAGGTTTGCTTTTAATTCTAATGGTTTGCCACCATATACTGCTAGGTGTCATTGGTGGATTTTGGAAGCAATTAGAATGATCCTTATTGGTGCAGAATCTGGTTGACGTCGGATCAAGCTGGAGTCAAGGAAGGAGAGGTCACCATCGATGACCTACAAAATGAAGTTTCATCTGGAGTCGGTAGTGGTGGCTCCGATCGAATCCTCTGACGATCAAGTTAGCTCTTCTGGCCAACAAAAATGGAGTGCTCAGGAAAGAGTTCAATAGAGTTTTGGGAAGGAGAAGAGAGCTTAGAGAAAACGTATCTAGAGGATCCCTTTTTATAGATGGAGCCTATAGTGAACTGATAGTGACAGCCATACCATCCGATAGTGGGCCGCTCGAGGCCACCTGGGGTTTGTTATGGAGAGAGAGGTATTGCTAGATTGATAGTGATAGCCATAACCGTTCGATGGTGGGCCGCTCGGAGCCACATGGGATTTGCTATGGAGAGAGAGGTGTCGCCAGCAGTGATGTGCCCAATCATCGAGATTTAATAGCCAAAGTTCAAAGAAAGCAAGCATTGATTGGTGAATACTATAACATATATGAATTCTAGAGGAGTTTGGACTCCTAAAGAAAATACGACTATAGGGGATCATCCGAAAAAAATTTTAGCTAAAATCTAGAAGTAATCCACTGGAGGAGTCTAACTGAAGGAGAAGTCCGAAAGGAGTTCGACTCCTGAAGGAATCCAACTGAAAAAAAATCTGAAAGGAGTTTGGCTCCTAGAGGTATCCAAGTGAAGGAGAAGTCTGAAAGGAGCTTGGCTCCTGGAGGTATCCAAGTGAAGGAGAAGTCTGAAAGGAGCTTGGCTCCTGGAGATATCCAATTGAAGGAGAAGTCTGAAAGAAGCTTGGCTCCTGGAGGTATCCAATTGAAGGAGAGGTCCGGAAGTAGTTCGGTTCCTGGAGGAATCCAACTGAAGGAGAAGTCTAGAAGGAGTTTGGCTCCTAGAGGTATCCAACTGAAGGAGAAGTCCGAAAGGAGTTCGACTCCTGAAGGTATCCAACTAAAAGAGAGATTTGGAAGAAGTTTGGCTCTTGGAGGAATCCGACTGAAGGAGAGGTTCGGAAGGAGTCTGGCTCCTGGAGGAATTCGATTGAAGAAGAGGTCCGAAAGGAGTTTGGCTCTTGGAGGAATCCGATTGAAGAAGAAGTGTGGAAGGAGTTTGACTCCTAGAGGAATCAAATTGAAGAAAAAGTTTGGAAGGAGTTTAGCTCCTGGAGGAATCTGACTGAAGGAGAAGTCCAGAAGGAATTCGGCTCCTGGAGGAATCCGATTGAAGGAGATGTTTGGAAGGAGTTCGGCTCCTGAAATAAATCGATTGAAGGAGAAGTCCGACCAAAGGAGAAGTTCGGGATGAGTTTGACTGATGGAGAAGTCCAAAAGGAGTTTGGCTGATGGAGAAGTTTGGATGGAGTTCGACCACTGCAAGAGTTCGAAAGGGGTTCAACTGCTAGAGGAGTCTAAAAGGACTTCGACTGCTGGAAGAGTTTGGCTGCTTGAAGAAGTTTGATTCGGGTTCAACCACTGGAGGAAGAATTTTCGATCGAAGCTCTTCTGTGATTATCAGTTGCATTAGGCTAAGCATCAGACTGGACTTCGATGGGAGTGGAGTTTATCCCCAACAATAGTACCCCTACTCCCGAGTTTGAAATTCGAAAGAAGGAAGTACAAAAAGATGACTATCGAAGTTCCTTTTCGGGCTCTGCACCCATTGAGGTTGAAGCCCAAGGGAGATCATATCTCCAACTGAGGTTGAAGAAGATCTTATCTCCTATTGAGGTTGATGTTGAAGCTCAGGAGAGATCTTATCTCTAGTCGAGGTTAAAGAATATCTTATCTCCTGTTGAGGTTGAAGTAGAAGCTTGGGGGAGATCTTATCTCTAGTCGAGGTTAAAGGAGATCTTATCTCCTATTGAAGGGCTGGAGCTCGGATGAGATCTTATCTCTAGCCGAGGTTGACGGAGATCTTATCTTGTGTAGTGGTTGATGTTAAAGCTCGAGGGAGATCTTATCTCTAGTCGAGATTGAAGAATATCTTATCCCCTATTGAGGTTGACGTTGAAGCTCGGGGAAGATGATATCTCCAGTCGAGGTTGAAAGAGATCTTATCTCCTATTGAAGGGTTGGAGCTTGGGGGAGATCTTATCTCCAGCCGAGGTTGAAGGAGATCTTATCTCCTAATGAGGTTGATGTTGAAGCTCGGGAGAGATCTTATCTCCAACCAAGGTTGAAGGAGATCCTATCTCCTATTGAAGGGTTGGAGCTCGAAGGAGATTTTATCTCCAGTCGAGGATGAAGGAGATCTTATCTCCTGTTGATGTTGATGTTGAAGCTTGGGGGAGATCTTATCTCCAGTCGAGGTTGAAGAAGATCTTATCTGCTATTTAAGGATTGGAGCTTGGGGGAGATCTTATCTCCAACTGAGGTTGAAGGAGATCATATCTCCTGTTGAGGTTGATGTTGAAGCTCGAGGGAGATCTTATCTCCAACCAAGGTTGAAGGAGATCTTATCTCCTGTTGAGGTTGACGTTGAAGCTCAGAGGAGATCTTATCTCAAGCCGAGGTTGAAGAAGATCTTATCTCCTGTTGATGTTAACGTTGAAGATAGAGATAGATCTTTTCTTTAGCTGAGATTGAAGGAGATCTTATATCTTGTTGAAGGATTGAAGCTCGAAGGAGATCTTATCTCTAGCCAATGTTGAAAGAGATCTTATCTCCTATTGAGATTGACGTTGAACCTCGGAAGAGATCTTATCTCCAACCGAGTCGGGGACTCTCTTCTCGTTCTCCTCCTATCTTAAATAATCAAAGGTCTTCGACTTGCTCATGTTAGGATGAGGTTCTCCTATTATCTTAAATAATCGTAGGTCATCGACTTGCTCATGTTAGGATAAGGTTCTCCTCCTGTTCATGACATAGCGATAAGAACACAGATGGGCCATTAAACGGACTTCTCCCCTCCTCATGTCTTAAATAATTGGAGGTCTTCGACTTGCTCATATTAGGACGAGGTTCTCCTCCTATTTCTAACATGATAATAAGGGCACAGATGGGCCATTGAATGGGTCTCTCTCCTCCTCCTATCTTAAATAATCAAAGGTCTTCGACTTGCTCATGTTAGGATGAGGTTCTCCTCCTATTCCTAACATGGCAATAAGGGCATAGATGGGCCATTGAATGTGCCTCTCTCCTCCTTCTATCTTAAATAATCGAAGGTCTTGGACTTGCTTATGTTAGGACGAGATTCTCCTCCTGTTCCTAACATGGCAATAGGGGCACAGATGGCCCATTGGACGGACCTCTCTCCTCCTCCTATCTTAAATAATCAGAGGTCTTCAACTTGCTCATGTTAGGATAAGGTTCTCATCCTATTCCTAACATGGCAATAGGGGCATAGATCGACCATTGAATGGGCCTCTCCCCTCCTCCTGTCTTAAATAATTGGAGGTCTTCAACTTGCTCATGTTAGGATGAGGTTCTCCCCCTATTCCAAACATGGCAATAGGAGCACAGATGGGCTGTTGAATGTGCCTCTTCTCTCTTCCTATCTTAAATAATCGGAGGTCTTTGACTTGCTCATGTTAGGATGAGGTTCTCCTCCTATTCCTAACATGGCAATAGGAGCATAGATGGGCTGTTGAATGGGCCTCTCTGCTCCTCCTATCTTAAATAATCAGAGGTCTTCAACTTACTTATGCTAGGATGAGGTTCTCTTTCTGTTTCTAATATCGCAATAGAGGCACAGATAGGCCGTTGAATGGGCCTCTCCCCTCCTCCTATCTTAAATAATCGGAGGTCTTCGACTTGCTCATATCAGGATGAGGTTCTCCTCCTGTTCCTAACATGGCAATAAGGGCACACATGGGCCATTGAACAGGCCTCTCCCCTCCTACTGTCTTAAATAATTGAAGGTCTTCGACTTGCTCATGTTAGCATGACGTTCTCCTCCTATTCCTAACATGGCAATAGGAGCACAGATGGACCATTGAAAGAGCCTCTCCCCTCCTTCTGTCTTAAATAATTGGAGGTTTTCGACTTACTCATGTTAGAACGAGGTTCTCCTCCTATTCCTAACATGACAAAAGGGGCACAGATGGATCATTGAAAGGGCCTTTCCCCTCCTCCTATCTTAAATAACTGGAGGTCTTCAACTTGCTCATGTTAGGATGAGGTTCTTCTTCCATTCCTGATATGGGAACAGGAGCACAGATGGGCCATTGAATGGGCCTCTCCCCTCCTCCTGTCTTAAATAATGAAAGGTCTTCGACTTGCTCATGTTAGGATAAGGTTCTCCTCCTATTCCTAATATGACAATAGGGACACAGATGGGCCGTTGAATGGGCCTCTCCCCTCCTATTTTAAATAATTGGAGGTCTTCGACTTGCTCTTATTAGGATGAGGTTCTCTTTCTATTCCTAACATGGCAATAGGGGCACAAATGGGCCGTTAAACGAAACTCTCCACTCCTTCTATCTTAAATAACCGAAGGTCTTTGACTTATGTTAGGACTAGGTTCTCCTCCTATTCCTAACATGACAATAGGAGCATAGATGGGCTATTGAATGGGTCTCTCCCCTCCTCCTGTCTTAAATAACTGGAGGTCTTTGACTTACTCATGTTAGGATGAGGTTCTTCTCCTATTCCTAACATGGCAACAGGAGCATAGATGGGCCATTGAATGGGCCCCTCCTCTCCTCCTGTCTTAAATAATCGGAGGTCTTCGACTTGCTCATGTTAGGACGAGGTTCTCCTCCTATTCCTAAAATGGCAACAATGGCACAGATGGGCCATTTAATGGGCCTCTCTCTTCCTCCTGTCTTAAATAATCAAAGATCTTTGATTTGCTCATGTTAGGACTACGTTCTCCTCCTATTCCTAACATAGCAATAGAGGCATAGATTGGCCATTGAATAGGCGTCTCCTCTCCTCCTATCTTAAATAATCGAAGGTCTTCAACTTGCTCATGTTAGGATGAGGTTTTTCTCCTATTTCTAACATGATAATAGGAGCACAGATGGACCGTTGAATGGGTCTCTTCCATCCATCTATCTTAAATAATCGGAGGTCTTTGTCTTGCTCATGTTAGGATGAGGTTCTCCTTCTATTCCTAACATGGCAATAGAGGCACAGATGGGCTATTGAATGGGCCTCTCTTGTCCTCCTATCTTAAATAACCAGAGGTCTTCAACTTGCTCATGTTCGGATGAGGTTCTCCTCTTATTCCTAACATGGCAATAGCTGCATATATAGGCTGTTGAATGGGCCTCTCTCCTTCTCCTATCTTAAATAATTGGAGGTCTTCGACTTGCTCATGTTTGGATGAGGTTCTCCTCCTATTTCTAACAAGGCCACTTTCAATTGCTTCTTTCCCATCATCACATAGATTTTGCACCAAGAAATAATAATGTTGAAATGGAGGAGTTTTATTGGAGGAAAATTACTGGTAGCATATTCTCAGATTTTTTGAATTCCAAGATTATGGGAGCATTGTTCCTCTAAGCTCCTTCAGGTGATAAGCTCCAGGTTGGCCGACCTCCTCTATTTCATACGGATCTTTTCAATTTGGGGCAAGCTTTCCCAAGCTCTGAGGTCAAGAGATGATGGCTCACTGAAGCACTAAGTCCCCCAGAGATAGTGTTGATGATGCCGAGAGGTGGCCGATCTCCTTGTTGTTCCTTCCTTCTTGGTAGTTTTGACTACGATAGTGCCCTCGATTGATCTTCTCTTGCTTCAGGCAGGCATCTGAGGAATCGACTCAGTCGGCCTCTCCTGATGAGCTCCTCGATCTTGTCTTAGAGCTGAACACATTCTTTAATATCGTGGTCTTGGTCATGATGGTAGAGGCAGTATTTACTAGGATTGTGCTTGTCGGGATGAGTGCGCATCCTTTCAGACCTCAGTAGTTGCTCCTTGATCTCCATCAATACTTGCATTTTTGGAGCATTGAGGGGGGCGTAGTTGTGAAACCTTCTGGGGGGAGAACTTCTTCACACCCTTCCATTGAGGCTTCTTTGATGACGTGCTTGAGGAGGAGTTTGGGCGTGCTTGCACTAGGGGGCAGTCTATGAGTGCAGTCGAACTTCATTCGACCCTCCATCAACCATGGGTTTACTAGACTCACCTACCTGCTGTTCTTCCATGGCTTCCTCATCTTTCAATTTGATGGATTCCTTCGCTCGAGCATATCCTTTAGCTTGAGCTAGCAGATCGACAAAGTCCTTGGGATACTTCTTCTCTAGGGAGAACAACAAATCATTCTTGTGAAGGCTGCCCTTGAGTGCGGCCATTGCAATAGACTGGTCTAGGTTTCAAACCTTCAATGTAGCAGCATTAAACTAGGTGACATAAATTTTGATAGATTTTCCCTCTTTCTACTTGATATTCATCAGAGAATTCAAACCTCGATGGGGATGTCGGCTGCTAACGAAGTGAGCCACAAACTGATGGCTCATCTAGTCAAAGGAGAAGATCATATCTGACTTCAAAATCGAGTACTAGTTTCTTGCTGCTCCCTTTATGGTAGATTAAAAAGCATGGCCATAAGATGGCATCTAGTGCACCATGGAGTAGCATCATGATTTGGAAGACCTTCAGGTGATCGATCGGATCAGAGGTTCCATCATCGCTTTCAAATAGGGGGAGCTTGAAGCTTGGCAGAATGGACTCTTGCATAATTTGGAGAGAAAAAGGGAGATTGGTGCAAACATCATCATGGCAAGCCGGGGTGATGTGGTAGAGTTTCTCGATCCATCGATCCATCTTCCATAGTTTTTGATCGAGGATATCATCTCGATCACCGATCTTGGAAGGCTTTCGACTGTAGATGGGAAAGATTTCTTTTGGAGGAGAATTATGATCCAAACAAGGATCCTTTGCTCTCTATTTTTCCTTCCCAAGGGCGATGGGTATGCTTGCCCAAGTGCTCTTCTTTGGGATCGATTTCTAACATCCCGATGGTGGGTTTTCTGCCGCATGGCCTACAACATCTCGATGAGGCTCTAAACCCACTACATCAGCAGGTTAAACTGCTCTGGATCTATCATGACCATCGATGGAGGAGGAGGTTGAAGCATCGATGCTAGAGTAGGAATGGGTGAGTCTGGCTCGGATCTGGCGGTAAAAGCAGTTGATCTCTGGGTAGTTGTCTTCTTTGGAGGAATTTCTTGAGATTGAGGGAGAGGATGGAGATGGACCTTGAAGAAGAAGATCCATAGGATCGACTAAGCACTCCTTTAAGAATAAGGGTACCTCAAGAACAAAGGGCGCTTCCTCTAATGCCAATCCTGTTGGTGCAGAATCTGATCGATGTCGAATCGAACTGGAGTTGAGGAAGGAGAGGTCACCGTTGGTGACCTACAAAATGAAGTCCCATCCAGAGTTGGTGGTGGTGGCTCTAGTTGGACCCTCCGATGATCAAGTCAGCTCTTCTGGCCAACAAAAATGGAGTGCTCAGAAAAGTGTTTAGCAGTGTTTCGAAAAGGAGAAGAGAGCTTAGAGAAAATGTATCTGAAGGATCCTTTTTTATAGATGGAGCCTGTAGCGGACTGATAGTGACAACCATACCATCTGATAATGGGCCACTCAAGATAACGTGGGATTTGTTATGGAGATAGAGGTGTTGCCAGACTGATAGTGATAGCCATAACCATCTGATAGTGGGCCGCTCGAGGTCGTATGGGGTTTGCTATGGAGAGAGAGGTGTCGCCAGTAGTGATGTGCCCGTTCATCGAGATTTAATAGCCAAAGTTTGGAGGAAGCAGGCATTGGTTGGTGAAGAACTTTGACATATATCAATTTCAGAGGAGTTCAGACTCCTAAAGGAAATATGGCTATAGGGGATCATCCGAGAGGAATGCAAGCTGAAATCTAGAAGTAATCCGCTAGTGCAGTCCGACTGAAGGAGAAGTTTGGAAGGAGTTTGGCTCTTGGAGGAATCCAACTGAAGGAGAAGTTTGGAAGAAGTTTGGCTCCTAGAGATATTCGAATGAAGAAAAAGATTCAAAGGAGTTCAGCTCCTAGAGGTATCTGACTGAAGGAGTGGTCCAGAAGGAGTTTGGCTCTTGGAGGATTCTGATTGAAGAAGAAGTCCGAAAGGAGTTTGGCTCTTAGAGAAATTCGACTGAAGGAGAAGTCTGAAAGAATTTTGGCTCTTAGAGGAATCTGATTGAAGGAGAAGTCCGGAAGGAGTTCAGCTCCAAGAGGAATCCAACTGAAGGAGAATTTCGAAAGAAATTCAGCTCTTGGAGGAATCCGATTGAAGGAGAAGTCTGAAAGGAGTTCGGCTCCTGGAGAAATCCGATTGAAGGAGAAGTCCAACTGAAGGAGAAGTATGGGAGGAGTTCAGCTGATGGAAAAGTTCAGAAGGAGTCCAACTGATGGAGAAGTTCGGATGGAGTTTGACTGCTGTAGGAGTTTGGAAGGGGTTCGATCGTTGGAGGTGTTCGGCTACTTGAAGGAGTTCGACTGGGATTCGACTGCTGGAGGAAGAATTCTTGATTGAAACTCTTCAATGATTACCGATTGCATTAGGCTAAGCATCAGACTGAAGTTCGATGGGAGCGGAGTTTATCCCAAACAATCCTGATTTCTAATTATATGAATAAGAAAAGTTCTGATCCATCGAAAGATATTTCGATGATGTCAATGATAGGGATCATGACATATCTCATTACCATATAGAATTGAACCTAACTGGATCACACATACAAGAATTTGAGTCTGATTGTGATCAATTGGACTGAGTCAGTTTAATTGATTTGGATTAGATCTGATTAGGTTCATGAAAATCATGCTAGCATATGATTGAACCTAACATTCTCCTTTTATAGTCTTTCTAGTTTGTCTCAACCAAAATCCTAACTGGAACTTGTCCAGGTCAGAATAAGATTATCTAAATTCATCAGATGATTTTAGGACAACACCTACCATTTTTGGTCACCTATCATTTTTGATCACCAGCCTTTTCTATCGCACACCAGGGTCAAAGGTTGACCCTATTGTAAGAAAGAAGGGTGCATGCCCCCTAGATATTTTCTAAGGGTGCACATCCCCACTTTTTGTTATGGAATGGAGAGGGTGCACGTCCCCCTAGGTGTGCACCCAAAGTGGATAGGTTTTGATTTTGTCAAATTTTAGATTTGACCAGTCAAAGATTTTTGATAGAGATTAAACTCTAAGAGAGAAGAAAGAATCCATTGTACACCAAACTTCCTTTCCTTCCCCCTACCTATTTTGTATGGCATTATATGGAATATTTGGAGTGGCAAATCTGATGTGAGTTGGCATGAAAAATTTATCAAGAAATCAGAAAAAAATCAAGCAATTGGCTGCTTGATTGATTGGAACACTGAGGTGGCGCAGGGCTCTATTTAAGAGACCCTATGCCCTAGGGTTTGATATGCTCTATTCTCCATGCCCCAAGTCTCCATAGGTAGCCGTCCCCTCTTTCTCTAAGCCCCTCCTCTTCTTCTTCTCCATGCCCAAAGGTTGGGCCAAGATCCTAAGAGAAGATCCAAAGGTATTGGTGCAATGATTTCAAGAAAAGAGACGATGTTCATAAGATGAGCGCGCTGCCTTCATTAATTGATTTGAAGGCTTTATAGATCAGATTTAGATCTAATTTTTGGTGATTAGATCCAAAAGGAGAGCACCTCTAGATCTAGTTCGAGTGGACTTTGGTAGAGGCCAGACATGTGCGTGGCTTGATCCAGAACCCAAAGCTTTCGTAGCATTGATAGGGTAAAAGCAGTTTACCCTAAAGGTAACATCAGATGTTACTATTTTAATTTTAATTTTAAATTTAAAATTATATCATTAAAATTAGATTGGAGAACTCTCTAATCTTACTAGACTCTATAGAAAAAATTTTGAAATAATCTCTATAGATCTAGTTAGATCAGACCGATCCTATGGCGATAAAAAGTAGTTTTTCCTTCACCAAGGTGTGCGAGCTTTAGAAATCCATCTATGGATTGAAGTAGGCATCATGGAGTTGGAACATGCATTTTGATATGGTGATCAAAATATATGGCTTCATTAAGAATGCAAAGAAATCGTGCATGTATAAATGGGCTAATAGTTCTATAGTCATATTTCTTGTATTGTATATGGATGATATTCTCTTAATCGAAAATGACATCCGTGCATTACAGGTAATAAAGGTTTGGCTATCATTTTAGTTCTCTATGAAGGATTTAGAAGAAGCTTTCTACATCTTAGGGATGAAGATCTATGGAGATAGTTCTAAAAAGTTGCTTGGGTTGTTCCAATCTAGGTTCATTGATACCGTGCTGATGCGGTTCAGTATGATAAATTTCAAAAAGGGCTATCTCTCGATAGGCCATGCAATTATTCTCTAGAAGAGGGATTGTTCGACAACTCCTCAAAAGAGAGAGCATATGAGTCAAATATCTTATGCTTTGACAGAGGATTCTATTATGTATGCCATTATGTGTACGAGACCGGATGTGACATACTCACTAGGGATAGTGAGTAGGTACCAATCTGATCCAGGGGGGAATCACTAGAAGGTTAAAAAGATAATCCTGAAGTATTTAAGAAATATTAAGGACCAGTGGCTCATTTATGAAGATGTTGACTTAGAACTTGTGGTATGTAGTGATTCCAATTTTCAGTCAGATCATGATGACAATAAGAGTGCGTTAGGTTATGTGTTTATCCTGAATGATGGAGTGGTCTACTAGAAGAATTTCAAACAACACACTATGGTCGATCTTATGTACGAAGTAGAGTATGTCGTGGCATTCGATGCTACGAAAGAAGCTATGTAGTTGTGAAAGTTCATTAGCAAGCTGGGAGTGGCATCCTTCATGGATGGTTCGGCTCTGTTTTACTTTGACAGCACTAGAGCCATAGCTCAAGCGAAAGAGCCGAAGGCACATCAGCACACTAAGCACATTCTATGTCGCTACCATCTTGTATGAGAGATCGTGGAATGAGGTGATGTAGACCTTCAGAAGATCGATGAAAAGTAGAACATGCCAACCTATTGACTAAAGCCCTCAAAATTAAAGAGTTCGATAATAACAAATGAAAGATGGGTATTCGATACTGTTCTGATTGGCTTTAGTCTAAGTGGGAGTTGTTGGGTATTGTATCCTAATGCCAATCATCTAGCTTGTAGATGGTTGAGTTGAATGTAATTTATACTTAAATTATAAATAAATAAAATTATTTTTCTGGCATTTCATCATGTTTGTGCATCTTCCTACAATGAACTCTTCCATGATTAGGGTTTTAGATTATTTAGACTTGACAAAGGAGAATTTGTCGCTTAGTCCTTAAACCTGATCATGACCAAATGATACATTGTTACCTAGGAAGACAATATTTATCGAGTGTAGGTCATTGCGTGCCATATGGATTGGTTGTTCTCTTAACCAAGGAGTATAGAGATATTGGTATAGCATGTAGGTAAAATGTAGGGGGTACATTTCGCTGATCGTGACCCAACTGTGGTGCACTCTGCTGCCAAGAGTTTCTCACGAAGGATAGGGGTATATGTATCCCTTAGACCTGAGACCACCACAGTGACTTGCAAGCAACTCACAGCACTTTGGTACTGGACTACCTAAATTTCTAATCTAGTGATGGAAGTCTTCTGGGTGTAGTCAAGTACTTGTTTAGTCAATGCTTGAGTCAAGATTGGATTTATCCCTCTAAATATTGGAGCAAGTGCATCACTATATTTTAATTTAGCAAAACCTCAACCAGGGTAGTCCATATGATAGACACTAAAATTTGAAATACAATGTAGATGATTTTTAGTGTTAGCAGTTAAACCCTAGATCATCCTTTAAGCATTGAGATCAAGGGGATGAATTATACGATAACCATATGCCATAGATTCATGGATGTTGCGATGCGACTATTTAATCTATCCGAACATCAGGTACCATTGCTAGATTATCACATCGATTGGTATAGAAATTTATTTTTATGCTACTGGCCTAAGGTTCAAACCTATAGGATCACACATAATAGAAGTTCCTACCTAATCTAATGACTGATTTAAAATTCCAATGGTCTGGGACTTTATGGTCAATTGTCCCACTGGACTGGGACTCTATGATCAGGAGTCCCACTGGACTGGGACTCTATGACCGGGAGTCCCACTGGACTGGGACTCCACCTTCGTGGGTCCCATTGGATTGAAACTCTAATATTATTGAAGGATTAATTATCAATTAGATTACTAATTAGCTTAATTTAATTGAATGATGAGGATTTGATCAAATCTAATCGAATTTGATTCGATTAGGTTTGACTAGATCAGGTCATGAGATGACTTAATCACTATGGAAGATTCAACCTTGATTTGATCAGGACCTAAACTTAATTAGTCTCTAATTTGATTAGAATTTTATTTGGTTGGGTTAAGCCTAATTTGATTAGATTTGTCCTAGTCTAATTGGGTCTAGATAAATTAGTTTGGTTGAAACTAATTTGAATAGGTCAAATTAGATTTGAATTTCAAACTCCCATCTCCCTGCACCATGACTCTTTGACCTTCCCCTTTCTCATGCACATTATGGAATGTGTGCCCTCTCCTTTATCCTTTTGACCTGGTCCAAGGGATGGACTAATTCAAATGAAGTTGAATTTTGAATTCAACAAAAAGTGGTTGGAGGCTGGAACCAATCCAACCTCACAACATTATCCCTTCTCCACGCCCTCCTCCCTTTGTCACATTTTTTTGTGAATTTTTTTTTCAGAGTGGGTATGCAAAAAGAGAGTCCTTCTACTCATCACCCACTTGGTTGGGCATTGAAAGTGGATAAGTGTTTTCTTGAATTTTGAATTCAAGAGATTGGTTGAAATTAGTTCAACCACTTCAACCTTATCCCTTCCATGCATTTTGCCCATCTCACTGATGCCAATTGATAATTACCATAATTTACAAAACAAAAGTATTAAAATAATATAATAATTAATATTTATTTTAAAAATTGATATTTTTATTGATGTTTTGTAGGAAAGAAGCACATCAATGCGAAGAGCTTGATTTATGGATTCCAACGCAATAAATTTTACTTAAATTGGAGCTAAAATAAAAGAAAGTTATGAAGTCTAGAAGTTAAAATAAAAGAAAAATATAAAAAAATGGTGCACGATGGACCGACCGGCTGGTCCATGGAATAGGCACAGACTGGCCAACTCAGTAGGTGCGGCTAGCCGGTGCACGACATGTGGTGAGCGTAGACCCTTAAAGGGTCTACCTAATTTTCATCATAGCTTACAAGGACATCTTCATCTTTTTCTTATCTAGCGTAGCAGTTGTTGGTTGGCGGGGGCTCAAGGTGTACCCAGTCTACACACAGTCCATAGGTCAGTGGGAGTCAATTTTGCTTGATCCGATGGCTGACATTGTAGCCGGTCAAGATCGAATAGCGGATAGTGAATCTAATTTTAAACAGGATTTCTCAAGCTTTCTAGGTGCGATCCAATGATCGATATCACTCCAAATCAAGATCCAATGGTCAGAAATCAATCCGATGTTGATCAGGATCTTCCAATGGTAGATTTTTGAGGGTTTTTAAGCCATTTGATCAAGATCTAATTGCCAAAATTTGTTAGGATGTTAGAAATCGATCTGGACTTGGTTTTGACTCCGAAAAAAGTCCTATTGATCCTGTTTCCTTCTATATTTAAGCAGCCTTACCTCCATAACCTAGAAAGAAGTTCTCGAAGCCAAAAAAAATAAAGAAAAAGAGTTTCTTCTCTCTTTTTCTCCCTTCTCCTCCTTATTTCTTCCTTCTTTCTTCTTCCAATTTTCAATAAAAGGTGCTCTAAAGATGGAAGCGAGCAGATCGTCAACCATGCATGGCTAAGGAACTGGATTCTAGGAGAGTAGATGAAGTCTTTGAACAAGGGTTGTAATTTTTTTTTCTTTATCTTTTATAATTCTTTTTATGTAAACAAGTTCTTATGCCTAGTTTTTAATGAATTTTATTTTTATGCATGAGATCTTGACTTTATGGCATGCTTATTATTAATCTAAATAAATTATATTTATTAAGATGGATTATGATCAGTAGATACAGTCCATACTTAATTTAATAATTTATTTTAGAGAAAAATTATTAAAAGTCATATTTTAAATTTTTAAGAATTAAAGTATTGAATAATTTATGATTTCATAGAGATGGATCATAATAAAAAGATATAATTCATACTCTAAAAAAATAAATTATAATCATAACTAGATTCTTAAAAATATCAATTTTTGCATTAAAAAGAATTACGACAATCTTGTTAGAGATGGATTCAAAATTTTAGAATATTTTTCATTAATTCAAAAACCCTAATTAATTAAGTATTTATTTTTCTATTTTTGCTTTAATTTACTAAACTTTTGATTACCTCTCTTTAATCTACTTAATTAAATTTTTATTTTAAAATTAATTTATTTTTAATCAAATTGAACATAATTTAGCCTTCAATTTTTGAGAAAATCGACATCCGACTCACCAACTATCCTAATAAATAGTAAAATTAGGTTTAATTATTATTTGATGCTCTAACGACAAGCAGTCAATTTTTTTAGCACCATTGTTGAAGATTGTAGCATGGTTTCTTTAATTAATTAAAATAGTTAAAAAAATTAATTAAAAAATTAAAAATTAAACAAAAATAAAAATCTTTTTATTGCTGTTTAATTTTATTTAGTTAATTATTATCTTTCATAATTGATTTTTTTTTGCTTCATATAATTTAGATTAATTTACTACTTTTCAAACTTAATCATTTGAATTTATTTTCTTTGCAAAATTAAACACAATAAAAAAAACTTAAAATATATCTATAAAAAGATAAATCCATAAACCCTTAAAAATCATCAACATCTCATAACACTTAATTAATTTAGCAAAACCAAAAATATAAATAAAATTAATTTTTTAACATGTTTGGACATTTAACTGATGTTGGACATGGGGAAGTGCCCTTTGGCTTATGTAATGCACCAGCTACCTTTCAAAGGTGCATGACTAGTATTTTCTTAGACATGTTGAAAGATTTCTTGAAATTTTCATGGATGACTTTTTCATCTTTCGATCGACCTTTATTGATTGTTTTCATCATCTCAGACTAGTTTTAGAAAGATGTAAAGAAAAGCATCTGGTTTTGAATTGGGAGAAATGCCAATTTATGGTTAAGCAATGTGGACCATTAAACAACTAAATATGAATTTAGATGCAGCCGGTGATCTAAGAAAATTATAAATCAATGAACTTGAGCAAATTAGGAATTAAGCCTATAAAAATTCAAAAATTTATAAAGAAAGAACTAAAGCTTTTCACAATCAAGTAATTAATAGAAAATCTTTTCCATCTAGACAAAAAGTTCTTCTATACAATTCTAGGCTACACCTTTTTTCTAGTAAATTAAGATCTCGATGGACTGGACCATATATAATTATAAAAGTCTTCTCACATGGGGCCATAGAAATTGAAAACCCAAGTAATGGTGTTACTTTTAAAGTTAATGGACAAGGATTAAAACCATTCTTAGAACTAATCACTAAAGCTATTGAAGAAGCTATGGTTCTTTACGAACCTATTTACTAGGATTAATTTTTGGACAAGTCTGGCTGAAGATGTTAAACTTAGTGCTTAATGGGAGGCAACCCAGATTTTTACATTTAATATTTTTTTTTCCTTTTAGTTTAACTTTCTTTTAGGACTAAGTTGGGGGGAGAAGTTCAAACCCATGGATAAAGAACAATTAAAGCCCAGACCGAGATTAAAAATATATTAATCTAGGTGAACTCTTTTCTTGTTATTTTCTTGTCATTTATCACACTCTATTTCTTTCCTCCATTGAGGACAATGAAAATTAAGTTGGGGGGAAGGATAAATAATTATTTTTTAAGTCCTCAAGTATGGTAATAATTAGTCTTATGTACCTAATTTTGTCCAGATTTGAAATTTTTTAGGCATTTTAATCGATTATTGATTAATGATCTTGAGAGTTTTTGAGAAATTGAGGATCCAATTATTAAGAAAATCTAATAAAGGGTCAGGTCTAGAGCAAAATAAATTTTTAAGTGATTCTAAAATTTTTTTCTAGCCTATATTCAATAAAGAATCTACTTTATATGGGTATGAGTGAAAAAGAATGATAAAAATTTTTAAAAAATAAATAAAAATAAAAAATAGAAAGCAAGTTCTAAACATTGGTCTTCCATGGACTAATCAGGCTCCATTGCCTAAATAAGCAATATTATTTGCATCAAAAAGTAGACAGTGTGAAGCAGCTTGTTATACAGTTAGTTTTATCCTGTAGCCTATTTGACTTGAGCCAGTAAGTTCGAGGGGTGTTCTACACTTAGTGCCCTTAAGCCAACTAGTTTATGAGTCATTGATCTAAAGCTCGCTACAACGGTCAAATAGAAAGCTTAAGGGGTTAAAATATTACACTAGCTATAAAAAAATAAAAATAAAAAACCTCTAGTCCATACTAAAGATAGAGAATTTAAAGAATAAAGGTGGAGAATCGGTCAAAGAAAAGCTTTAAATCTTATGTTTTTTACTTAACCACTACTTGGGATAGAATTAATAATCCAATGATGTATTTCTTAAATCTCTGATTAGGTATCAACTAACTTTAGAATGACCTGAAGAAACTTTCAAAAGTTGGTACATATTTTTAATTTTTTTTTTTTACTTGAGGATGAGTAAAACTCAAGTTGGGGGTGTGATAATTATTATAATTTATAAAATAAAAATATAAAAATAATATAATAATTAATATTCATTTTAAGAAATTAATATTTTTTTTGCTATTTTGTAGAGGAAAAGGTCATCAATATGAAGAGCTCGATTAATGGGTTTCAATGCAATAAATTTTACCTAAATCGAAGCTAAAATAAAAAAGTTATGAAGCCTAGAAGTTAAAATAAAAAAAATAAAAAAAAGTAAGATCGGTGCATGTTGGACCGAACGATCGATCCATGGAATAGGCATAGACTGGCTAGCTCAGCAAGTGTGGTCAGTCGGTGCACGACGCGTGGTGAGCATAGATCCTTAAAGGGTCTACCGCATTTTCATCATGGCTTATAGGGGCATCTTCATCTTTTTCTTATCTAGCACGGCAGCTGTCGGTTGGCGGGGCTCATGGTATATCCGATCTATGCACGGTCCACAGGTCAGTGGGAGTCAATTTTGCATGATTCAATGGCTGACATCGCAGTCGATCGAGATCGAATGGTGGACCATGAATCCAATTCTAAACAAGATTTCTCAAGCTTCTTAGGTGTGATCCAATGATCGATATCACCCCAAATCAAGATCCAACGGTCACAAATCAATCCAACGTTGATCAGGAGCTTCCAATAGTGGATTTTTTAGAGTTTTTGAGCCGTTTGATCAATATCTGATGGCCAAAATTTGTTAGGACGTTAGAAATCGATCTGGACTTGGTTTTGACTCTAAAAAAGGCCCTATTGACCGTATTTCCTCCTCTATTTAAGCAGCCTTACCTCCATAACCTAGAAAGAAGTTCTCAAAGTCAAAAAAAATAGAGAAAAAGAATTTCTTCTCTCTTTTTCTCCCTTCTCCTCCTCATTTCTTCCTTCTTTCTTCTTCCAATTTTCAATAAAAGGTGCTTTAAAGATGCTGGAAGCGAGCAGATCGTCAACCATGCATGGCTAAGGAGCTAGATTCTGGAAGAGTAGATGAAGTCTTCGAACAAGGGTTGTAATTTTTTTCTTTATCCTTTATAATCTTTTTTATGTAAACATGTTCTTATGCCTAGTTTTTAATTAATTTTATTTTTATGCATGAGATCTTGACTCTATGGCATGCTTATTATTAATTTAAATAAATTATATTTATTAAGATGGATTATGATCAACAGATATAGTTCGTACTTAATTTAATAATTTATTTTAAAGAAAAATCATTAAAAGCCATGTTTTAAATTTTTAATAATTAAAGTATTGAATAATTTATAATTTCATAGAGATGGATCATAATAAAAAGAGATAATTCATACTCTAAAAAAATAAATTATAATCATAACTAGATTCTTAAAAATTTAATTTTTGCATTAAAAAGAATTACCATAACCTTGTTAAAGATGGATTCAAAATTTCAAAATATTTTTCATTAATTCAAAAACCTAATTAATTAAGTATTTACTTTTTTTATTTTTACTTTAATTTAATAAACTTTTGATTACCACTCTTTAATCTACTTAATTAAATTTTTATTTTAAAATTAATTTATTTATTTTTAATCAAATTGAATGTAATTTAGCCTTCAATCCATGAGAAAATCGACATCCGACTCACCAACTATCCTACTAAATAATAAAATTAGGTTTAATTATTATTTGATGTTCTAACGATAAGAAGTCACCAATAAAAAGGCAAAATTTTTGTGCATGTGAGAGGGAGTGAGTGTCTTTGTGGGATAAAATTTTAGAGTGAGGGGGCGCTTGTCCTAGGCATGGAAAAGTCCAAAGAGAGAGAAAAGGATTCCTACACCAATTTTCATCTTATCCTACTTTTATTTTTGTCTCTTTGGTCATCCATTTAAAGAGTGTTTTAAGAGTGGGTGTATAGCAGCGGAGAGGCCCACTATCTATGAAAATTTATTTCATAGAAAAATTCCAAAGAGAGAGGGCATGAGAGTATTTTTGGATGTCAAGGTTTTTAGGTGTGTGAAACCCTAAGGTTTGGACCCAAGGTTCGGGTGATGAGATTGACTGCTGTGAGGGTCCAATCTCTATCAAATCTTCCACACCATCTCGTCATCCTCCATACAGTGCCTTCTAGCTTTTTAGAGCATCTAGAAGATCGAGAGAAAGGTGGTTGATTAGATCGACCAAGATCAGCTATCGAAGGCTCTAACGAGGAGCAAGCACTTCGGTGGAGCTTGTCGGAATTAAGAGCTTCATGTGGACTGACCATAGAGGTCGAACGACTATATGGTTGCATGATGACATGAGGAGGCTTCTTCTGGTAATTTCAAATTATAGAGATCGGTACCTGCCCTCAGGTATCATGTTGTAAACATGAGTAGATTAGTAGATATGATTTACTAATCTTATGCATTTAATTTTCTATTATATATAAGCATATTTAGCTCCTAGTGTAGGGTTTTTGATGTGATCATTGCATGCACAAAATTAATATTAGATTAATTTTAGCTTCTATTGCACTTAAATTTTCAAAGAAGCCTCAAAAAGCATACTTAGAACCTTGCATGATTTTCATCAGATCACTCCTATGGGTCACCTACTGAAAATCAATTTAATAAAAATGCTTTCTACTCAAAACAATCCTTGCTATTTCCATAGGAATATACATACACCCATAACACACACACACACAGATATATATATATATATATATATATATATATATATATATATATAT